>PVKU01009876.1:0-57604 GCA_004027475.1 Anoura caudifer | reverse complement strand
CCCTTGCTCTTCTTCTTCTCCTTCTGGTATCCCTATTATACGGATATTATTACGTTTCATATTGTCTTGCATTTCTCTTAATCCCTCTTCATTCTTTTTGAGCCTCTTTTCCTTTTCTTGCTCTTTCTGGGTGTTTTTTTCTACTTGGTCCTCCAACTCACTGATCCGATCTTCTGCTTCATCAATTCTGCTTTTCATTCCTTCTACTGTGTTCTTCAGTTCAGAAATTGTACTCTTCATTTCTTCTTGGCCCTTGTTGATAATTTCTGTTTCCTTTTTCATGTTGATATAATTTGCAGTGAGTTCATCTTAGCTTCCCTGTTTCTGGTAGCTCATTGAGAGCTCGTGGAGCTTCCTGACAACCATTGTTTTGAACTCAAAATCTGACAGTTGAGCTGCCTCTATTTCATTTAGCATTCTTTCTGGGGCTTCCTCCTTTCCTTTCATTTGGGGATTATTTCTTTGTCTTCCCATTGTTTTTGAGGTTTTGCTTATTAGCCTTAACTTCTTAAATTGATCTGTTCTGGCTCCCTGGGTTTATGGCGTGAACTTCTGTAGTAGAATACCTGGGAGATTCAGTGGTGCTGTCTGCTTCAGGTATCCTGGTGTTCACAGTTTCCACTATCTTATCTGTTGAAATGCCCCCTCCTTGGGATCATCTCTGTTTTTTTCACAGTTCCAGGGTTGGTTTTTTGTTGTTGTTGTTTTGTTTTATTTTGTTTTTGTCTTACTCGTGGGTATTTAAAAAGAGAAAAGAGGAAAAAATGGAAAGAGAAGAAAGAAGAGAAGAAAGAAAAAGAAAAAAGAGGAAGAAAGAAGAGATAAAATTGGAAAGAAAGGAAGAAGGAATAAGGCAAGAAAGAAGATACACAAAACAAAGGGCGTTGAGGGGTTAAAAAAGATAAAAATAATAAAAAATAGTAGAAAAAAATTAAAATTTAAAAAGAGAAAAAAAAGAAAAAAAGAAAAAAGCAACAAGAAAAAAGAAAAATAAATAAAATTAAAAAAACCCAAGAACTCTTGCTGTTTTCAATCTTGCTGAGCTGGTGTTTCTGGTCTTGCTGGCTGCAATGGTCTAGGGGTGACAGTATCGCTTTTGTCCCTGTTCAGTGCTCAGCTATCTTTGCGCTACTGTCCTCAGAGCTAGCCCAGGGCCTCTCCACCCAGGGCCTCAGGTGTAAGTTCTGAGGATGCATGTGCCTATCCCAGTTGCATGCAGGTGCCTATGATCTCGCAGCCACCTGTGGTCACATACGGGTGCCAATCCTTGCGCAATCGCCCCGATGGATGGCGGGCTCAAGCGCGTGGCTGCCCCTCTGGCACTGGGCGCTGGAGGCTCCATGAGCTCAGGCGGGCAGCGGAACAGCCGTCAGGAGGGCACGAGCCTGCTCCAATGGCGCTGGGCTCTCCTGCGAGCCCAGGCGCGTGGCTGTCTCAATGGCGCCAGGAGCCAAAGGACCTGTGGGCACCAGCCTCCCACAAGCCCAGGCCTGTAGCTGTCCCTCGGGTGCCGGGAGTCAAAAGCCCTGGGAGCTCAGGTGTGTGGCTGTCCCAGTGGCGCTGGCCACCAACAATCAGGCGAGCTCCGGTATGCAGTCCTTCCCAGGGATATGCGTGGGTGTTCACACTCCCAGCTTGTCTGCCACTGAGACCCCAACTCCTCTCTGTGAGATTTCAAGCAACTGGGTTTATCCCAGTGCCGCTAAAACTTTGTTTGGCTGGGGAGGGAGCAGTTGACCCAGCTCCCTCCCTAATCTTGTGGCGAGCCTGGCGAGAGCCCGCCCGGGCCTCAGACCCCGCCCTGGTGTCCGCGCTGCCCCTTGGGCTCTTATTGTTCTGAAGTACTCTCCTTACCGTCTGGTTTTTCAGTGTCCACTACACTTTTTGATCTCTTGATTTCAAATATGCTATGTTTCTGATGGCTGTTTGCTCCGTTCCGATGTAAATTGGCCAGAATATTCTCCTGTGTGTAGGGGGAAGCAAAATTTGCTCCTTCCTACTGCGCCGCCATCTTGAGTACCGCTCTTTCTTTTTTGTACAATTCTTCTGCTTTAATAGAAAGTTTTATGTTTTTTATCCTAATAGTTGCTTTTATAACTATGTCTTTATGTAATATGTTTAGTTCTTTTATTTTAAATAGTTATTGCTTTTCTACTCTGAGCAATGATAATGTGTTTTCTTTTTTCACACTCTTTCATCACCATATTTTCGTTAATTATATATTCTTTGTTCAGTGCTTCTATTGTGATGTTAAACATGCTTATGCTTATATGTAAATCATGATGTATCATAAAAATAAATCCTATGGATCCTAATTATTATAAATGAGGCAACTGGTGAACATACTAATTCTCCTAATCTCTTCTGTTTCATGGAACTTACTTCTGTCTGGATTTATTTTTAGCTTCTTTCCTTTCATATCAACGTGTTTGTTGTTCATTCATTCCCCTCTGTGCTTTGAATCCATGCTGTTTTATTTTTATGAGATACTGACTAATCATTTTCTATTCTTTATTTTCAACATCTTTTCTATAGACATTTTTCTTTCATTATATATGTATTCTGAATCTTTATCATCTTAAAAAATAACTTAAAAATCTCTTTTCTCTCTAAATTACAGCATCTTAAGATCTTTTCTTTCCTCCTTATCTAGATTCCTGAAATGACTAGTTTATGCTTCTTATAAGTCATTTCTTCATGAACAGCCACAATTTGCCTTTCTCCTTCAGTCAAACTACTGAAAGCCTTCTTGTCATATTACTAGTAATTTCTTGCTTATGATTTTCAGTTAGTATCTACATGGCCTCTCTGTAGCACTTGACACTGCTGACCGCTGTGTCCTCTCTCAGTTTTCATGAGAGTATAGGATCCTGATTTTCTTCGCATCACTCTGAATTCTAAATTTTCTTCATGTATTTCTCTTCTTTGTTTCCTACTCCTCAGGAATGAAAATTATAGAAATTTGGTTCTGTTCTTTTTCTTATCTTCTTGGGAGATCTCACATATCTTTATGGCTTTATTTTCCATCTTAAAGTAGTTCAAAACCTTTGATCTTCACAAATTTATTAAAAAATCTATTGATTTAGGGTAGTGTACACAAATTTAAATATTTAACCTTTGCTTATTTTCATTGCTTTTGGAAAAACTATATATGCCCACTGTAAATAACTCAAAAATTGTAGGAAAGTACAAAAATTAAGTAAAAAAAGTCTAAATTTCACCATTCAGAAATTACCATAATTAATATTGGGCAAGTAGTTTTCCAGATGTCTTTATGTAGTACTTTCTGCAGATATTTTTCTATATGTATAACTGTATACACACACAGACAGGACAGTAGAAATAAAGGAATAGTGTAGGATAGAATATATAAAAATAGTTTTATAAAAGTGGATAATTTTATAGATTCTATTTTAAATATAATATTACATTTTATTTTGTGTGAATTTAAAAAAGTAAGAGACTGAAATTAATGCAATTTATTTTTTATTGTATTTTTTCCATTACCACTTAGTCCCCTTATGCCCCTCCACCCCCATCCCTGCAATGTATTTTTTAAATTGATTTTAGAGAGAGGAAGGGGGAGAGAGAGCGAGACCCCAGTTTGTTGTTCCACTTACTTATGCTTTACTTATGCCGTCATTGGTTGATTCTTGTATGTGCCCTGACCAAGATCTAACCTGCGACCTTGGTGTACCAGGACAACACTCTAACCACCTGAGCTACCCAGCCAAGGCTAAATTAAAACAATGTTGAACTTCAGATAAATTTCTCTTTACCACAGGATTTATTTATTTTAAGATTTTTTCATGTGGTTAAATAGATGTAAAAAACCCTAAGAAGTTAAAGCATTTTATTTTATTAAATGAATGTTTTAATTTTAGATAGAATTGGTTGATACCCTCCTATGAAAGTGAGAATATTAGCTCTTTTGTATCCTCCAGGCTTACTCCCCTCTAACTTTTAAAATCATGTTATATTGTTACATTGTCTGTGTATGTTGGGTTCCCTGGTCTGATATTATAGTACCTGGGATCCTGTGCCTGTGGATCGAACACATCATAAGCCCTCAGTTAGTGTGCTGGATGGGGCCCTGCATGCAGGAAAGCAAACTCATTCTGGAATATGAATATGTGTTTGTTTCTGTGAGAATGAACTACTGGTTCTTCAATGATGGAAGGGGACTGATGTAGTTAACTTGCTACAAAGAGGCTGGTTGGTCTCCTAGAGGAATGACTCATCGTTGGTCTTGCTGTTGGCAAGTTGGACATTCAGTGGTAGCACTAGCTATATCAGACCTTAATTCCAAGTACCTGTTGTAGGGCCTATGTACAACATTCAATTCCCCCTCTGTAGCCACATAATTAATGTTCCCTGTGCCACCAGCACTGGAGTGGTCAATAACAGAGACTTCACAGCATCAACTGAGAGTCATTTTGCCTACCTGATTGTTTTATGCCTCTTTTCATAGTAGATGCTCTCTGATGGTTGTTAACATGTGACGCAATGTTAATACTTTGCTCCCAATCCCGTATATCTATCCATATTTCTGTGCCCCAGATCTCTTTAATCCTGATCTTCCAATATTTTTAATTGTTTGACATCCTACCAGCCAGTCTGTCCATTCACCAGTGCCCATATATTTTAACCTTGGGCTTCTTTTTCTATAGAGCAGATCACTGTCTAAATCTGCTGATTGGGAGGAGGATATTTCCTTACCGCTGTCCTTGTTGGCTGCCCTTGAGTGATGCTGTGGTGGAGCTGCCCTCTCTTTTGTCTGTTGTGCTGTTCCATTCATAAGCTAAGCTCAGGCTTTTCCCTCTTCCTTTAACTTGTCTTTTTGGATCTGCTATATGACTGTATCTGTGGGTTGAGGGAGGGGAGCTGTTACAACAGTGGTAAATGCCATGGGGATTTGCACTACTTCCTCATGAATCTTGCTTGTGCCCTCTGGTCCTGATTGCACTTTATTCTACATGTACCACTTCCATGTGGTACAAGCAGCAGAGCTGCTTGAATCTCAGCTTGTACTTGTTGCATAGGCTTTTCTTGCTCTGGGCTCCACTCAAAACTGTTACCCAGTATATGGGCAGAAGCAGTATTCCTAAAGTATGGAATATGCTACCTTCAGAACTGAAAGAGCCCCGCCAGTTGTTGTGACTTCTTGGCAGAAGCTATAAAATATACCAATTTGTCTTCTACTTTGGTCCTGCCTCTAACTACTGGATCCCTAAAAATGTACTGGCATAGCAGACTCCTAAATTTTTTAAAGTTAATGTCCCACTTTATGGACTCTGTGTCTTTGCAAGGCCTCCAGCAACATAGCCATCTCTTGCTCATTGGGCCCAATGAATATAATGTCATTGATATAATACGCCATATGACAATATGAGTTAACATAGCTTTGGAACAAACCTGTAAATGTATGTTGTTGTCTGTTTCATGTGAATGTAAACTGTTTCTGGTCTTCTTTTCTTTTTTTAAATTTTTAAAAAAATATTTTTATTTATTTATTTTTAGAAAGAGAAGAAGTGAAGGAGAGAGGGAGAGAATCATCAATGTGTGGTTGTCTCTTATGTGCCCCTTGTTGAGGACTTGGCCTGCAACCCAGGCATGTGCCCTGACTAGGAATCGAACCAAAGATCCTTTGGTTCGCAGGCCAGCACTCAATCCACTGAGCTACAGCAGCCAGGGCCTGATCTTCTTTTCTGATTGGGCTAGAAAAAAACACTTTCACCATATCAGTGACTTATACCATGTATCTCAGAGTGTATTACTTCTAATAAAGATACCACATTTGGCACAGTGGCTGTGACTGGGGCTGCTCATTGGCTGAGTTTGTGGTAGTCTACAGTCTTCATCTAAGATCCATTCATTTTCTTTTTTTAAAAGTATATTTTATTGATTATGCTATTACAGTTGTCTCAGTTTTTCCCCTTGCCCAGGTACCCCCTTCCCTCCAGCAATGCCCCCACTCAGTTCATGTCCATGGGTCATACATATAAGTTCTTTGGCTTCTCCATTTCCTATATTGTTCTTAACACCACCTGTCTATTTTGTACCTATCAATTATGCTTTTTAATCTCTATACCTTTTTCTCCATTCTTTCTAGTCCCCTGCCCTTGCTGATAACCATTCATGTGATCTCTATTTCTATGATTCTGTACCTGTTCTAGTTGTTCGCTTAGTTTGTTTTTGTTTTTTTTTAGATTCAGTTTTTGATAGTTGTGAGTTTGTTGTCATTTTAATGTTCTTTTTACATAGTTTCGATCTTTTTTACTTAAGTAAGTTCCTTTAACATTTCATAAAATAAGGGCTTGGTGATGATGAACTCCTTTAGCTTTACTTTTTCTGGGAAGCACTTTTTCTGCCCTTCCATTCTAAATGATAGTTTTGTTGGATAATCTAGGTTGTAGGTCCTTGCTTTTCATCACCTTGAATACCTCTTGCCAGTCTCTTCTAGCCTGCAAATTTTCTTTTGAGAAATCAGCTGACAATCTATGGGAACTCCTTTGTAGGTAACCCTATCCTTTTCTCTTGCTGCTTTTAAAATTCTCTCTTTACCTTTAACCTTTGGCATTTTAATTATGATGTGTCTTGGTGAGGTCCTCTTTGGGTCTGACTTGTTTGGGACTCTCTGTGCTTCCTGGACTTGTATGTCTATTTCCTTCACCAAATTAGGGAAGTTTTCTTTCATTATTTTTTCAAATAAATTTTCAATTTTTTGCTCTTCCTTTTCTCCTCTGGCACCACTATGATTCTGATGGTGGACATTTGGAGATGTCCCAGAGTCCTCTATTCTCCCCTTGTTTTTTTCGGAAATTTTTTTTGTATTCTGTGTTGGTTGACTGTTTATTTATTCCTTATGTTCCATATAGTTGATTTGAACCCTGGCTTCCTTCTCTTTACTGTTGGTTCCCTGTGGATTTTTCTTTTTCTTTTTTTAAAATATTTTATTTATTTTATCTTTAGAGGGGAAGGGGAGGAGAGAGGGAGATAAATATTAATGTGTGGTTGCTTCTTGAGGAGAAAGGGAGAGAAATATTAATGCGTGGTTGCCTCTTGTGCATCCCCTGCTGGGAACTGGCCTGCAACCCAGGCCCTGATCAGGAATCGAACCGTGATTCTTTAGTTCGCAGGCCTGCGCTCAATCCACTGAGCCACACCAGCCAGGGCTGGAATTTTCTTTATTTCACTTAGTGTAGCCTTCATTTCTACCCTTATGTGTTTGCCATACTCAATGAGCTCTCTAAGCATACTTATCTCCAGTGTTTTGAACTCTGTATCTGATAGGTTGGCTATCTCCATTTCACTTAGTTCTTTTTTTTAAAGATTTTATTTATTTATTTTTAGAGAGTGGGGAAGGGAGGGAGAAAGAAAGGGAGAGAAACATTGATGTGTAAGAGATACATTGATTGCTTGCCTCTTGCATGTCCCCAGCTGGGGTCCTGGCCTGCAACCCAGGCATGTGCACTGACTGGGAATCTAACCAGTGACCTTTTGGTTCACAGGCCAGCACTCAATCCACTGAGCCACACCTGCCAGGGCTCACTTAGTTCTTCTCTGGAGTTTTGATTTTTTCTTTCATTTGGGCCATATTTCTCTGTCTCCTCAATTTGGCAGCCTCCCTGTGTTTGTTTCTGTGTATTAGGTAGAGTTGCTTTGACTCTTTTTCTTGGTGCACCTGTTACATTGTAAGGGGTGGAGCCTTAGATATTTGCCAGGCTTCACAACTTTATTGTGCTCTATGTGGGGGAGGGTTGGGAGAAGGGACAATGCCACTTGCTCAGCTCTTGCCCCAATTCCAGTCACTTTCCCCACTTCCCATGTTTGATTGGCAAACTTCTAGCTGTTGCCCTGGTGCTGAATTCCAGAGTGGGTGGGTTTGCATACGTTCTAGGGTTTTGTGGGTCCTTTAAACAGACTCTCCTGAGAGACCAACAGTTTCTTCCACCACCCCAACCTGTACTGATTTTTACAGCCAGAAGTTATGGAACCCTGGGCAGCATGGACTGGCCTGGTGCTGGGATGGCTTGCCCCTCAAGTGTTCCTCCTAGTTTTTATCCACCACACATGAACATGGGACCACCCATTCTGCCAGACTCTGCCTCACTGCTGCCACCTCACTGCCACCACACTGCATCCTCTCTACCCCAGCTCCCTGTCTCCATACTTCCTACCTGCCTGGATCAATATTTCTTCTTTAAGTCCTTGGTTGGTGGACTTCCGCACAGTTTGATTTTCTGGCAGTTCTGGTTGTATTTTGTTTTGAGGTTAGTTGTGATCCTCCTTATGGTTGTGCAAGGAGGTGAGTGTGTCTACCCATACCTCCATCTTGGCTGGAAGTCTCTAAGATCCATTCATTTTCTGCAGGAGCTAGACTCATGAGTTAAAGGGCATATGATGAAGTTGCTATACCTTTGGGATGTGATACTATTTTTGATTTGCTATCCTGGCTGTGAGAGTGGGGAGCTGTTTCAGGGACCTCCACTTGGTTTTCCTCTCCATGTTAGTACTTACACAGAGGATCAATGCAGTTCAATTGTTAAATCTGTTAATTTTAATTGTATGCTTGGAGACCAGGAAAATAACCACTGGATCGATCTGTGAGCCTAGTGGACACACTGCAGGATGCACCTGACCCAGGACTGCATTTATCCCCATATGTCCTAACTCTAATAGGGGAGACATGATAATGTTTCAGGGCTTTAAATATTAATGTCAATTCAGACTCTGTGTTCAGTAGTCCTCAAAATGTCTCAATATGCTCCTTTTCTCAATGTATAGTTTCCCAGGTAAATGGCCATAGGTCCCTTTGGAGAAGTACAGGAGAAATCATTACAATGAATAACTTACCAATGTGTTACAGGATAATTTTTTATTTTAAAGACTTTTTATTACAGGATGTTAATGTTCAGGACATTTCAGAGTACCTTATACTTCTAGTCAGATTTTTGGTAACTGA
Source organism: Anoura caudifer (assembly GCA_004027475.1). NCBI lineage: Eukaryota > Metazoa > Chordata > Mammalia > Chiroptera > Phyllostomidae > Anoura > Anoura caudifer. The sequence goes on along the minus strand of PVKU01009876.1, from coordinate 48,639 downwards.
TTTTGAAGTACTACTTGAATATTTTTCTTATACTGGCTTTCGGGCAAAAGTACTCTTAGTGATTGCTAAAGAGATATTGATCTGATTAAATGGTTTATCCTTAATAACTTGAGACATCAATCCATGGATAGATTCTATGGTCGTTGTGTCAGGTGACTTTGGTAAATTTGTCTTCTGACTTTTGTCTGTGTGTTTCTAAATCCAATATGACATTCCCTACTCCCAGCTGGGCTTCTGGTTTCTAATTTTTTAGACAAATCAGCCTTGACTGGTGGTACAGTCTGCATTAGTAAGCAAGCTAGAGGAATTCAGTATTTATTCCGCAAAAGCTCAGGCAATTTGTGATCCAAAGCGGACTTGAAATATGAGACTTCTAAGGCATAATATTGTTTTCAGTGTACACCATAGCCTTCTATTTTATTAGGTGAGATAGTCCATACTCAGAAGGTGTGTTTTAGCCTTTAGGGTATGTCCTGAAAGCACCAAGATTCACATTCCCTGCAGATATTGTTCTTGTTGGGTGAATCACCATTGCTACTAATGGCTCCTTGAACTGCTGATTGAGCATCTGAGTACGAACGTCAGTCCCAGAAAGCCAGCAGCCATAGCCAGGGTGGCTATGATTCTAGCTATTTGCATTTTCCAGGCTTTCCACCTGCTTAGCATTTTCTGTATTCGCAGCCGTGTACACATCATATGCAGCAGCCTGAGCATTTTACTTGGGTTTCAGTGCCCTGTACAGCAAAACAAAACTGCCCATAATGATCATCATTTCACCATCCACCTTTCCCAGCATCAAGCCTGTCACTGATCTCATGTACATCACCATTTTCAGTAGATCCAACGCTGAGATTTTGCAGTACTTAAAGTAGTGGTGCCTCCTTACTCCTTAGTTCAGGGCTTCATGCCAGGATTTCTTGCTGCTGTTTCTTGTCATATTTGTAGATTTCATCCATACTCTGGGCTTGGGCACTGTCATCACTGCATATCTAAGTAGTTGCCTCTGCAGCCAAGATATAACTTTACCTTGCTAGGTCTTTGGGTGTGGGCTTCAGGCCCTCCTCACCACAGGAGTGAACTTGTACAAGCCTCTGAGGCAGTCATGCCACTGCTACAGGGTTCTTCATTCTGTGGATCTGGCCACCTCTTCTGTTATTGGCAAACTGGCTCAGATTCTGAAACGGAGTTAGTATTTCTTAATTTTTTTTTTGTGCACATCAATCTCAGCCTCCAGTTATCTGTCTTTAAATTATTCTCTTAGTACAAGCTGAGTAGTACCCCTGTTTGCTTTCATCTAATTTTCCCTGAGACTCTATATTCTATTAGTCATCTTTATAACTCCACAGGGTGGGGCAAAAGTAGGTTTACAGTTGTCCCTATGGGAAAAAATACAATGATAGTACACTAAAAACTCTTGTGTACTCTCAACTGTGAACTTACTTCTGCCCTACCCTGTACTACTCTGCACACACAGACTCCCTTGGCTGCCATTCCTGTTTTGCTGCTCATTGTAATTATGACTTTCTAGTTTCTGGCAGTAAAGTGCTCATCTCTCTTTTCTTTTGGGCATCCTGTTTTCCCCATCGTTACTTGTGAACCAGGCTTATGGAGGAGAGCCATGACTACATTTTTTTAATGATGCTCATGCTCCTCTGACCAGCATATTCACTGTGGCTTTGATAAATTAAATGATGTATCTTCTTGGTCTTCCAGTGGAACATCATCAACTGTTGGGCCTTCTATACATTTGTTTTACTCTGTACAGTTCCCTGAGCCTTTCAATGCTACCTACCATCATCTTCCACAGCCATTCTGGTATTTCAGCTTCACTCAGTGTGGGCCAGGCCTCCTTCCATGTTTCTAGGAGTCACCCTAGTAACAAGTTCACATAATTTCCCAGGGGACCTTGCCATGGTGTTAAATTCTTCATCTTGAGGAGATGGGAGATATGGGGAAATGATGGTTAAAAGGTACCAATTTCTAGCTCTAAGGTGAATAATGTACAGCATGATAGCTGCAATTAATAGTATTGCATTATATACTTGAAAGTTGTGAAGAGAGTAGATCTTAAATATTATAACTGCAAAAAAGAAATGGCAATTATGTAAGGGGAAAGTGGTATTAAATACCTTTATTGTGGTAATCATTTCTCAATGTATATGCGTATCGAGTCATTGTAAGGTACACTTTAAATATAATACCTCAATAAAGCTAGAAAATAATTCTTCACCACGGGAGAATGTTCCTTAGCAAATAAACTCTTCCCTGTCCAATTTTATGTTCTACTGCTCTTAATTAAGCACATTCAGAATCTAGTCCCACATGTAGTTTAGTCCCATTGCCAGGTTTTTGTTGTTATGTACTGGCTAGATTTTGCAGCTTTCTTTGATTATGGTTCCTTTCCTCTTATAAGGACCAGCACATACTTGGCTGGTTATGCTGCAATTTAATACTAATTACAGGCCTAAGGGGTAAGAGGACAGGGGAGGATAGGTCCTGAGGAGGGCATGGATTGCTTTGCAGGGCGGAGGCCTCTGAATTATCTTCTAGCACTTGGGATGGGGATGAGTGGAGGTTGGGTTATTAGCTCTCAGTAGGGAGGAGGAAACTTCTACAGACTCAGTGGGTTAAGAGAAGTCTAGGGAGTCAGAATCTTTGTGGGTATCCACCAGATGTCCATATTCTATCTGTTCCAGTTGAAGGTTTTCCCAACCTAGTTCTCAACCTTTACACAAAAACCTGTTTTGGTTGCACATATAATTGTCTTTGAAGTTCCATTACTCTGAGAATTCCATTCTGGACTTGCTTCCTCTGCTCTTACCCCCATGGAAGATGAGAGCTTTTTGTGTGCAACTGAAGAGGTCCTCTGGCTTTCATAGCTGGCCTTCTTATCTTTATTTACCTTTACCTGTTACTTACCTTTATTTGCCCATTATCTATGGCACAGCATCAGTGGGGTTTAGAAACACTAATCTAATACCATTACCCTTATAGTTACTAGTTCTTCCATGCTAGTGCATTCCCTTCTATCAGGAAATTTTCCTAATTTACCACCAGGCAAATTTTAACAACTAGATTGCCACTTGGTATTATCTGTGCCCCATCCACCCATTGGTTATGGTAGGGTCCCCATAGTCAGGCAATGAGTGCTCTTGTTCCAAAGCCCTTTCTTAATTACCTTATTTTGAGACTGCCCCTGTCACCAACTTTTGTAGGTTGGGTTCTCTGGAAGTTGCATTGAGATTGCAATAGGAGTGCAAGATGTTTGTTAGGAAGAGATTCTTATTAAAGGCAAGGGGAAGTGGCAGTACTGAGCAGAGAAAGAAGTTGAACTGTGAAGTAGGCCTGACAAAGCCTTAGCCAGCTCAGCGAGGAGCTCTAGAATTGTCAGGCTAAAGCTGTGCCTTTAAATCACTAACTTGCTCAGTTACTGGATGTGGGCCACCCTCAAAAACATGATTTCTTGAGAAGTAGTTCTTTTCAGCTGAGGCAGTCTTTAATGGAGCTGAGAACTAGAGATGATCTGCTTGTCATTTTGCATGTTGCTGGGTAGCAAGTCCGTCCAAGAAGGGAGATCTGGGTGGTGCATCTCCATGTTTATTATAAGCTTCTAGATTTTTAAAATATATTTTATTGAATATCCTATTGCAGTTGTCCTAATTTTTCTGTTTGCCACCCTCCTCCTGGTACCCTCCATTCCCTCCAGCAATGCACCACCTTAGTTCGTGTCCATGGTCATACATATAAGTTATTTGGCTTCTCCATTTCCTATACTATTCTTAACCTCCCCCTATTTTGTACCTACCAATTATGCTTCTTAATTCCTGAAACTTTTCTCCCTTTCTCCCTCTTCCCCCTCCCCACTGATAATCTTCCATGTGATCTCCATTTCAGTGATTCTGTTCCTTTTCTGGATTTTTGCTTAGTTTGTTTTTTTTAGATTCAGTTGTTGATAACTGTGAATTTGTTGCCATTTTAATGTTCATAATTTTGATCTTCTTTTAAAGATTTTTTTAAAAATCTTTTTTTTTTGAAAAGTTTTATTTATTTTTAGAGAGGGGGGAGAGGGAGAAAGAGAGAGAGAGAAACATCAGGGGTCCCGTCACTGGGGACCTGGCCTGCAACCCAGGCATGTGCCCTGACTGGGAACTGAACAGGCTACCCTTTGGTTCACAGCCCACATTCAATCTACTGAGCTACACCAGACAGGGTGATCTTCTTTTTCTTCAGGGTGATCTTTTTCTTAAATAAATCCCTTTAACATTTCATGTAACAATGGCTTGGTGATGATGAACTCCTTTAGCTTTACCTTGTCTGGGAAGCACTTTATCTGCCCTTCCATTCTAAATGATATCTTTGTTGGGTAGAATAATCTAGATTGTAGGTGCTTGCTTTTCATCACTTTGAGTAGTTTTTACAAGTCTCTTCTAGACTGTAAAGATTCTTTTGAGAAATCAGCTGACAATCCTATGGGAACTCCTTTGTAGGTAACTCTCTGCTTTCTCTTGCTACACTTAAGATTCTCTCTTTATCTTTAACCTTTGACATTTTAATTATGATGTGTCTTGGTATGGTCCTCTTTGGGTCCTTTTTGTTTGGAACTCTCTGTGTTTCCTGAACTTGTATGTCTATTTCCTTCACCAAATTAGGGAAGTTTTCTTTCATTAGTTTTTCAAATAAATTTTCAATTTCTTGCTCTACCTTTTCTCCTTCTGGCATCCCTATGATTCAGATTGTGGGCATTTGGAGATGTCCCAGAGGCTTCTTATACTCTCCCTATTTTTTTTTTTTTTAAATCTTGTTTCTTCCTGCTGTTCTGGTTGAATATTTATTTCTTCCTTATGTTTCAAATCATTGCTTTGAATCCCATCTTCCTCCCCTTCACTGTTGGTTCCCTATAGAATTTTCTTTATTTCACTTAGTGTAACCTCATTTCTGCCCGGGTTTTTTATGTTGTTGCCATATTCAATGAGTTCTTTGAGCATCCTGATAACCAGTGTTTTGAACTCTGTTGGTTATCTCTGTTTCATTTAATTCTTTTCCTGTTTTTTTCCCCCCTGTTCTTTCATTTGGGTGATATTTCTTTGTCTCCTCAGTTTGGTAGCCTCCCTATGTTTGTTTCTGTGTATTAGCTAGAGCTGTTTTGACTCCCTGTCTTGGTAGCATGGCCTATTGTAGAAAAGGCACCTGTAAATTGTGTGGGGCAGAGCCTTAGACAATTGTCAGGGTGGGGTAACCTGCTTCACCACTTTGTGGCTCTGTGTCTGGGAGGACTCAGAGAAGGGACAGTGTTGCTGCCTGACTTCTGGAGGTTTGCTTGACACCCTGTTTCCAATCACTTCACCCACTCCCCATGTGTGACTCATGCCCTTCCAGCTGTTGCCCTGGTGTGTATCCCAGAGTGAGTTGGTTTGCATATGTTCTAAGACCATGTGGGCCATTTAAGCCAAGTTTCCTGAAAATCTGGCAGTTTTTTTTGCTACCCCAACCCCCACTCGTGTTTACAGGTGGAAGTTATGTTACTGGATCCCTGGGCTGTGCAGTCTGGCCTGGGGCTGGGATTGCTTGCTCCCAAGGTATCCCTCCTGATTTTTATCCACCCCACATGAATGTGGGACTGCCCGTTCCACTGCGGCCCCCACCTCTCTGCTCCGTACCACATCTTGCCTCTCGCCCATCTCCAAAACTCTGCTCCTCCTACCTGTCTGGATGAATGTGGTTTCTTTAAATCCTTGGTTGTCAGACTTCTATATAGTTTGATTTTCTGATGGTTCTGCGTGTTATTTGTTTTGAAGTTTAGTGTAATCTCTCTGTGGTTGCATGAGGAGGTAAAGCATGTCTACCTACACTTCCATCTGGACTGGAAGTCATCTTGTAGATTTTTTAAAAGATTTTATTTATTTTTTTTTTAGAGAGGGGAAGGGAGTGAGAAAGAGGGAGTGAGATAGAGAGGGAGAGAAATATCAATGTGTGGTTGCCACTTGAGCACTCCCTACTGGAGATCTGGCCTGTGGCCCAGGCATGTGCCCTGACTGGTAATTGAACCAGTGACCCTTTTGTTCACAGTCTGGAGCTCAATCCACTGAGCTACACCAGCCAGGGCCATCTTCTAGATTTTTATTCATCAGATATAGCACATAAAAATACAGGATGCCATGCTAAATTTTAATTTCAAATAAATGACTAATAATGTTTTTGATGTAAGTCTGTTCCCTATATTGCTTTGTAGGCACTGAATAAAGGTACCCCTTATCATTGTAAACAGATTAGGACTAATGAGCAACATTTCATTGAATTTTGTCCTCACCTCAACTGCTCATGAAAGCCCAGATGATCTTTCACATACATTCTTAAAATAGAAACCTACTAGGTCCCTCAGTCTCCTGTAGTAGGACATTTGTTGCTGCCCTTTGGGTACCTTTTCCTGGTACACCACAGGCTGAATTGTTAGTTTGTGGTGAAGTGGTGGAGAATCCCTTTCTTCTGTTAGGGGTATATTCCATTACCAGGCTATCAAGAAGTGCCATCTGTGTCCAAATGTCTTACAGTGAACTGGAATGTCTTTTGCAAATTTTGCTTAGATACCACTACTCACCATTGGAATCACTCACAGGTTTATGGAAGGTAATTTTGGAAACATGGTGTATTGAGAATTACCCTTTTCCTTTTGAACAGTAAGATTTTATCAGTTCTTCATGCCTATTTCTTCCTTTAGGTTGTATTTTCCCCCAGAATGATCCTCATTGCCTCATAATAGGATTTTGGGGAGTAAAGGAGTAGAGTGAGGCAAACTATGCCAGCTAGACCTTTTGTCAGGATTCAGATTTTAGCATGTTCTATGAATTGGATCAGAAGTCATTTTGTTTTAATTTTTTTCCTGAAGAAAGGAAGATTTTGGATTAGTGCAAAGCAGGCATGTAATGGAATACTGTATTGCCTATCTCAGATATTGGTTCCATAACCTGGCTCATTGGACTCATATCCAATTCTGTGGAGAAAAAAGGCTGAATGTGGTAACTGAAGAAGCTTTCACGAGGGACTGTCTGAGATATGGGAACAAGTAGTACTCCTTGGGCTCAGGAGCTAAAGCATGGCGAAGAGTGAGGACATGACATTTCTCTGACAACTTAAAATTGGTAGCTGTAGGATGGTTGGATGATAGCACTTTAGGCAGCATTGCAGTCATTTCATGGTGGGTACCAGCAATATGGCAAAAGCTACAAATCCTTAATCTAGTTTTAAGGCAGTGAATATGTTGAGTGAAATGGAAGAGGAAGAATGATATACATTAGTTAAAGTAAATGTATTGAGTAAGCACTTAATAATATTTACTGAATGAATGGGTGAATGGATGAGACTTTCATACAATAGGGGTAATTTCATAAATAGACTAGCAATAGCTGTGCAAGTGAATTCACCTGAGGGACTTCAGGAAGGCCATTTTGCTACAGTTTATTATTCCCACGATGATCATCACATTGCCTAAAATTGCATACTAGAGGTTCTTGATGTGGGTTAAGGTGCTGCTTTCTATAAGATTCCTTATGAAATTGAAAAAAAAAAAAACTTTAGAAAAAGGTAATAAATTACTTGCAATCCACCACAGCACACAGACATACATTAGAAAATCCCCTCCCCACCATTAAAACTGAAAGGAAGTAGTGAGTGTGGGGTGAGGTGTTTGATCAGAGGGAGGAGAGAGATAGCATAAGCATTTTGGTGGGGAGAAGAAAGGAATTTCCTAGGAGGTCTGACCCTATTTGTTTCTGTAGATAGAGGTATGAAAATTGCAGCCCTTAATGGGAAGACAGGTGATTGAAGGAAAATAAAAAATAAAAAATTACTTTGTTATTTTTTTATTAGAGAGGAGACCAATAAGCTAAGTGCCTATTATATTTTTGCACAACTTGAGAAAAATGGCCATAGATTATTCCTTCCATATGAGGCTTCATATTTTATACCATGTGGCTTGACAATTTTTGACCATAAGAGACTGGGGACCAGGGATTGGTACTGTAGTGAAGACACACATCTGGATGCCTTTTGGGCCACCTGGTCTGAATAGACACTCTCTATTGAATGGTGACTAACTCAGACAAGGAGAGTCTCTCTCAGGAGTTTTAGAATTCTGGACCAATGGCAGCAGAGTAGGAAGAGAGAAAGTCAGATAGAGGGACACTGAGTCACAAGAGGTAATTAGTTCATTAAACAAATATTGAATATCTATTATGTGCCAGGTACTACTCTAAGATGCTGAAGTTGCAATAGTCAACAAAAGTTTGTCTTTGTGGGTTTACATTTTAGTTGGTGAGACTGGCAAAAAAGAAAGAATAATTATATAATATTATTTCAGGTAGTGATAAATCCAGAAAGAAAAATAAATCAGAGAAGGGAATAGAGTTCTTTTAGTTTGGGTGGCTAAGGAAGGACCTTTTAGGAGGCTGCTGAAGAGAGTGATCTAGATGACCTGAGGGAGAAAGCCATGAGAACCCCGGCTGGAAGAGTCTTTACAGCAGAGAAGATATCTGAAGCAGGACTATGCTGGTCATGCTTGAGGAACAGCAAGAAGATGGCCAATGTTGTTGGAGCATTGGAAGATAGATAGTGAGACTGGTTGCTGATGAGATTGGGTTGTACCCAGGGATCAAATTTTATAAAGCCCTATACACCATGGTGAGGCACTGTTTTATTTTAAATGCGATGGGAAGTCATTGGAGGATTTTGATCAGGAAAGTGACATGAAATGATATGTACTTTAACAAGAACTAGGAGCCTGTGTGGAGAACTGACTAAGGGAGAAAAAATGGAAGTGGAATGATGGGTTAGAAAGCAATTGCATAGTCTGGGAGGGAGATGATGGTGGCTTGAAATAGGGTATTAGCTGTGGAGGTCATAAGAAGTGGTTGAATTCAGGCTATATTTGGATTTAGAGCCATCAGGACTTACTAATGGTTTTGTTGTGGCATTTGAGAAAGAGAAGACTGAAGGATGACTTCAAAACTAGCAGAGTTACTATAAGACAAGGCAATACATACCTGAGACAGAGGAGATCATAGATGAGTATGTTATCACGGCCACTGGTTGGTTACTAGAGCTGCTATTTAGTCTTTGAAACCTCTTTTGTGTTTTGGGCAATACAGAGCTATTTTTACAAGGCTCTTTGCTGTCTGGTTGTGTGGCAGCTCAGTCAGTTTCCTTTCTTTCCTGTGTTTTCTTGCAGTGAGCCTGCATCATCTAGTACATCTATATCCCTTGCAGCATGAAAGACCCTGCGTTCTGCTGAGCATGCCCCAGGTTCACATAAATATTATTAATGTTTATAATGCTTAACCCAAAGTCTTGGAGGCATTATTAAACATTAAGCTTTAATTTTGAAAAGCTCTGGTAACTCAGTTTTATCTTAATGTTTCATATTTCAATAATCATTTTAAAAAGTAAATTTTAAAATGTTTGAAATTTAAAAATCACCTGAATAGAGACATGCCATGATTTTATTCAAAATTATTTAGTTATTCGACTAGTTATTTTCAATACCCTGACAACAGGCAACCTCCTTGAGAACAGAACTCTATGTGTTCTCTGCTCTAAGTGCCTTGCCTGGTCCTGAACAAATGGTTGAGTAGATGTGCAGCAGATCTTATGTTAAGGAATGAATGAATTGCCATATGGTAACACTTAATTTGGACTGTTTAATTTTTATTAAATTAAATAATCACTTGTCTACCACTTTTTTCTCCCTGGGATATTCTGAGATATTTAGTAATTTGGCACAAAACTTCTTTACACTCAATGTAGTTATTGATTAAAAAAAGATAGAACTACAGAGGGTAGATTTCAACTTGTAGTTGTTGAGCCAGAAATGTGTTTACTTAAAAAAAAAACCCCAAATTTTGGATGTTACAGAAAAATAAGTATAACTAAAATAAGAAGTTTTTTTGTAACATCTTTGTGCAAATTATTATTAGCACTGCTAATCCAAGAGCTTAATCATTGACATGATACCTGTGTCATCACCAGATGCAAGCTTTCTGAACTTAACAATAAATAAATGATTTTAAATAATTTTAGTATAATTTTAAAAAGAAACAAAAATGTAAACATTTTCCTCCAAGCTAGCTCATTGGTCCAAAGCTAACCCATTTATAAATGAATATTTAAAAAATATGCCATTGTGTTTCTAAATTATAGTTTTCCTTCCATGTAAAACAAAAATAGATATCTGTGAATGGTAGTTGTTATGAAAACAGAGTTTTAGTGGATGCACCGATATAATTAGAAAAAAATACAGAAAGATTTTCAAACAAATTCAATCCTCAAGACAAGAAACTAACTTTTGTTAAAAATGGAAACCTGCCACCAGCCACATCTGCCAATGAAATGTTTTGTAGACAGACTTGGGATAAAGTAGGTTTAAAGACTCAAATTGAATTTGTAAAAGTATAGTGAGTTACAGATGTAAAAACTGGTATAAGAAGTTGGCCCACAGCTTTTCTTGCCCAGTATTTAGTTTCTACTACTAGAACTAAGGGATATGTTATAAGAGGGCTTTCTCTTTTTTGTATTTGTTTCAAAAGGTTAGGTTTAATACATTGCAAATTTGCTTAAGTTATTATGACTCTATCATATATCATTTTATTTTTTATTTTTTAATTTTAAATTATATTTTATTGATTATGCTATTATAGTTGTCCCATTTCTCCCCCATCATTCCCCTCCACCCTGCACACCCCTTCCCACCCACATTTCCCCCTTTAGTTCATGTCTATGTGTCATAAGTTCTTTAGCTTCTACTTTTCCCACACTATTCTTGCCCTCCCCCTGTCTATTTTCTGCCCACTGTCAATACTACTTATTCTCTGTACCTTTTCCCCCTCTCTCCTCCTCCCACTCCCCTGTTGCAAACCCTCCATGTGATCTCCATTTCTGTGTTCCTGCTCCTGGTCTAGCTGTTTGCTTAGTTTGCTTTTGTTTTAGGTGTAGTTGTTAATATCTGTGTTTGCTGTCTTTTTACTGTCCTATTTTTTATCTTTTTCTTAGATAATAAGAAAAAGATATAATAAGGGCTTGGTGATGATGAACTCCTTGAACTTGACCTTATCTGAGAAGTGCTTTATCTTCCCTTCCATTCTAAATGACGGCTTCGCTGGATAGAGCAATCTTGGATGTAGGTCCTTGACTTTCATGGCTTGGAATACCTCTTTCCAGCCCCTTCTTGCCTGTTAAGGTCTCTTTTGAGAAATCAGCTGACAGTCTGATGGGAACTTCTTTGTAGGTGACTCTGCCTTTATCCCTTGCTGCTTCTGGAATTCTCTCCTTCATTTTAATATTGGCTAATGTAATTATGATGTGCCTTGGTGTGTTCCTCCTTGGGTCCACCTTCTTTGGGACTCTCTGAGTTTCCTGGACTTCCTGGAAGTCTATTTCCTTTGCCAGATTGGGGAAGTTCTCCTTTATTATTTGTTCAAATAAGTTTTCCACTGGTTGCTCTTCCTCTTCCCCTTCTGGTACCCGTATAATTCAGATGTTGGGACGTTTAAAGATGTCCTGGAGGTTCCTAAGCCTCTCCTCATTTTTTTGAATTCTTGTTTCTTCATTCTTTTCTGTTTGGTTGTTTCTTTCTTCCTTCTGGTGCAGTCCTTTGATTTGAGTCCCAGTTTTCCTCCCATCTCTATTGGTTCCCTGTGTGTTTTTCTTCATTTCACTGATTGTAGCCTCCATTTGTTCCTCTAATTTGCAACCAAAATCAACCAATTCTGTGAGCTTCCTAATCACCAGAGCTTTGAACTGTGCTTCTGATAGGTTGGCTACCAGTGCAATGAGCTCTGCACTTGATAGGTTGACCACCTCTTGGTCACTCAGATGAATTAGCTCTGGGGCCCCAGTCTATTCTCCCTTTTGAGCCATCCTTGGTTTAGGCTTTTTTGTTTTTGCTGGTTGCGGCTGTTACGTAGTGAGGGGCAGAGCCTTAGGTGTTCACCAGGGCAGGGCAGCCCAGTTACTGGGTTGTGATGCTGGATGTGGGGGCGGGGTCCAAGAGGGAACAATGCCACTTGCTCCTCTCCCTGCCAGATTTTAGTTACTTATGCTGCTTCCCCCAAACAAACTGGACCCCTCTGGTGCTGTTTCCCAGGTGGGTGGGCCTGCGCACGCTCCAGGACCCTGTGGGTCTCTCCAACGAACTCTCCTGTGAGGCTGGGACTTCCTCCCAGCACCTCAGCCCCTGCAAGTATTTTCAATGGGTGCTTTTAGGCTTCACTTCCCAGCTCTGGGGCCCTGCGTCACGCAGTCTGACTTGCTGCCCGTTTTTGCCTGGTTTATTTGTGCGCGAATGTGTGTCTGCTGTCTGCTTGGACGCCTGTGTGCATGGAGTGACTGCGCGCCTGGGACCGCTACTGGCTTATCCCGCTTATCCTGCTGCAATCCGACTCCACTAGCCAGGGACTCTGCCGGCTGCTGACTTTGCCCCTCTTACCGGTCTAGGTGAATCATTATTGTCAGATTCCCACACAATTCAATTCTCTCTCTGTCCTGGTTGGGTTTTCTTTTCTTTCTTTTTTTTTTTGTTCTATATTTTTGCTGTCCCCAATCCTGGCCATGAGAGGAGGCACAGCATGTCCAGCCACGCTTCCATTTTGGCCAGAAGTCCCTTATTCATATATCATTTTAAATAATTTTGAAATTACTTATCATCACTTTGTACTTCCTTGTGGATATCCAATTTTCCCAGCTTGTGTATTGAAGAGACTGTTCTTTCCCAATGAATGATCTTGGCACTCTTGTTAAAAATCAGTTGACCATAATAAGATATATGGGTTTATACATGGGCACATTAATTCAATTCCATTGATGTATACATTCAGCTCTCCATATCTGTGGGTTCAGTATCCATGGATTCTACCAACTGCAGATTGAAAATATTAAAAAAATAGTTACCTTGTTGCTGACCTGTACTATGTAGTTAGGGCTATGATGGTTGCTTCCGTACTGTATATGTTCAGACATTTTCCTTGTTATCGTTCCCCAAACAATACAGTATAACAACTATTTATATTGCATTTACATTATATTAGATGTTAGAAATGATCTAAATTATTTAAAGTATATAGTAGGTTATATGCAAATACTACACCAGGGAACCTAAGCATCCTTGGATTTTGGTGTCTGTGGGGTCCTGGAACCAATTCCTCCTCAGATACTGAGATACAAATAATGTATGTCTATCTTTGTGCCTGTACCACACTGTTTTGATTACTGTCACTTTGCAGTAAACTTTGAAATCGGGAAACCCGGGTTCTCCAACTCTGTTTTTTTTTTTCAAGATTGTTCTATTTGAAGACCCTTGCAATTCTATATGAATTTTAGGCTAAGCTTTTTCATTTCTGCAAAAATGAAAAAGCTTAGGATGTTGGGATTTTTATATGGATCACTTTGAATCTGCAGTTCATTTTGGGGAAGTATTGCTATTCTAAAATACTAAGTCTTCCAATCCATGTACACAGAATGTCTTCTTATATTTATTTACGTGTTCTCTAATTTCTTTTAAAGAGATATATTTTTTAAAGATTTTGTTTATTTATGTTAGAGAGGAAGGGAGGAAGAAAGAGAGAGAAACATCAATGTGTGGTTGCCTGTTGCACACCCACACTGGGGACCTTGTCTGGCTCACAACCCAGGTATGTGCCCTGACTGGGAATAGGTCCAGTGACCCTGTGGTTCGCAGACCAGCGCTCAATCCGCTGAGCTACATCAGCCAGGTCTGGTGTTCTCTAATTTCTTTGATCAATACTCAATAGTTTTAAGTGTACAAGTCTTGCAACTGCTTGTGTAAATTTATTCCTAGTATTTTATTATTTTTGTTGCCATAAGTGAAATTGTTTCTTAATTTTCTTTTTGGATTGTTTATTGCTAGTGTATATAAATGCAGTTGATTTTTGAATGTTGAAAATTGTATGCTACAATTTTTCTGAATTAGTTTGTTAGTTAATTTTTGTGGATTGGCATTGTAGATCATTATGAAAATGTGTCTATCCAATAAATGGTCCTGAAAAAATTGATTAACCATACCCCCCCCAAAAAAATAGAAATTGGGTCTTTGATTCTTACTACATATAAAAATCAGTGACAATTGCGTGAAAGACAAATATGAAAGCATAATTTTAAAACTTTAAAATAAAATGTAAGAATATTTTTATGACTTTGGTATAGGGAATAATTTCTTAAACATACTAAAATCTTATATATAAAATAAAAGATTAATAAATTTAACTATAATAAAATTAAGGACATAAAAAGAATCTGAAAAGTTAAACCATATCCTGTGGGAAGATATTCACAGACATAGTGTTAGTATCAAGAGTATACAAATAATTTTTATAATTCAGTAAGACAAGATAAACTATTTGAAGAAATAGTGAAAATTTCAGAGGAGATTTGAATGGCAAGGAAACTAGTGGAAAGTATGTTAAATCTCATTAGATTATGTTATTATAATATATTATTATATACCCATTATAATAATATATCATTGATTACAATGAGATATTATTTTTATACCAATTATTTCAATAAAATTAAGTGACAATCCAAAATGTTGGCAAGTATGCGAGGGAATAAGAATTGGTGGGAGTGTAAATTGGTACATTCCCATTGGAAAGAAAAACCTTTAAATTCAAAATTGAACACATGCATATCCTAAAACCTACCTATTCCATCTAGGTATCAGTTTTATTATTTTTTTATTTTTTACTGTAAATTACTTTATTGTTGTTCAATTACAGTTGTCTGCATTTTCCTCCCACCCCTCCCCTGCACTCCAGCCAAACCTCCGTCCCTCCCTTGCTTCCACCCTCCCCTAGGTATTGGTTTTAGATAAACTCTTGTACAAGTACACTAACGTACATGAACAAAAATATTTATAGTAACATTGTTTATAATTGCAAGAAACTGCAAACAAGCCAGTTGTTATTGACTGGAGAATGGATTAAGAACTAGAGCAGAGCAAAAATGACTGTAGTCCAGTTTCATATAAGAATAGGATGGATCTTAAAAACAGGATGTTGAGTGAAGGAATCACCATAGAGTACAATACCATTTTAAAACTTGCAAAAAGGCAAAACTAAAGAATACATGGTTTAGGGATTCATATACATGGAATGAAGCTTTTTTTTTTTTTAAAGCAAAGGAATGATAATGTTCGGAATAGAGATTAGTCTGAGGGAGGCAGAGGGATAGATGAGAGAAGAGCAGAGTTAATTTTAATGCTATTGGTAATGCTGTCATATTAAAAATATGTGGTGGGCTCATATATTTTTATGCATCATATCAATATTTCACAGTAAAATTAAAAGAATTGAGATATTTCTAGTAAATGCTAATTCTTCTGTATGAATATTTATTCACTAATGAGAACAAAAGACAATATTCTTACCTTTAAAATTCCTTTTCTCTGATATTGAAAGTAGTTTAATATCTAAATAGCTGAGATGGTGCTACTTTTAATCACTTTTTCATTGGGAGAAAAAAAGGTGTTAGTTCTCTTTCTCTGGAGAGGCTAATGTGCATTTCCTAATTACTTTTCCCCAAGCCATTTATTTGGCATGGTCTCAGAGGCTACACCTGATTTGAATCTTTTAATGGTCATTGATGTCTTAGTAATGATTTTATTTCATTTCATATAGGACCTTAGAATTCATTCATATTACCTTAAGATGAATTTTCTGTAGGAGGTAACAAAGTATATTTGTTAATCTTTCATTTCTGTTTCATTAAGGATTTTTCAACTGACATATTTTAGTGATAATGTAGTTTTGTATGAATATACAAATTATATGAATATAATCCCAAGATAATAATGTGCCAAAGAAGGTTTTTTTTCCCATGTATATATAGACCCAGATTCATTACAAAACCATTTGGAACTGACCTAACCACAGTGTAGAAACTATGTAAATTCTATTGATTTAATATAACACACAGCTCAGAGGAGCAGGCACCAAATTTTTACATGGTGCCAATGCTTTGATTCATAACTAGGTGTGAATGATGCATTACCTTAAGCTATGAGCTAAATTTGTCTCTAAGGATATCTCAAAAAGATATCTTAGACTTTATGATAACTCTTAATTTCTGATTATGTCAGGGTACTGCAAATATTAGGTGAGAAAAAGAGAGATAAAGACCTTTCTCATGAGTACGTGTGTGTGTGCACACACGTGCTGACTCTGGGCAAAATTGTGAGGCAGGCAAAATTGTGAACCAGGCAGAATTTGTTTTTAGTGTTACATAAGTCTCTCCATCCATACATCTTTGAAATTTGCTTACAATTTGTGTTAGATTCTGGTTTATTCTTCCAAGGTTTCTTTGCAAACTAGGCAAATACGCACACACACACACACATATTCTCTTGTCTCTTTTCTTACAAAAAGGGTAGCATGCTTTGTGTCTTGCTGTTTTCCACATATGTCCTAGAGATCACTCCATGGTGGTACAAAGATTTTCCTCATTCTTTTCTATGGCTGGATTGTATCCATCCATTTTGTGGATGTACCATAGTTGTTAATCTGTTATTTTTAAGACTAGTTGAGTTTTCAATGGTTCAGAATGCCAACTAATTCTGCATTGGATAACCTAGTGCACATATTGCTTGTATTTCTTGAAATGCATCTTCAGGGAAGATTGCCAGGAGTGGAATGACTGGGTTGAAGAGCAGACACATCTGTAATTTTTGTGATATAACCAACTTGTTCTCAATAGAAATCACATCATTTTGTAATCCAATCACAGATGTTTGGAGGTACCGTTTCTGTACAGTTTGATAATAGAATGTGTTGGCAAGCTTTTGGATTTAGCCAATCTGGTAGATAAAAAATGGATCTCAGTGTAGTTTGATTTGCATCTCTCTTATGAGATCAATAGAGAATATTTTGTTTCAGGGCTGTAAGTATTATTATGTGTGTAAACTGTTATCTTCCTTTTTGTATATATCTTATATATATTTACACATACATAAGTATTTTTTGCCATGCAAACTTATTTTTAATTATAAAGTCAAACTTGTCAGCATTATTTTATTTTATGGCTTTTGGGTTTTAAGTTGTAGTTAGAAAGACTTTCCAATTTCCAAGTTATAAAGGTATTCAAATATAACTTATTTAATTTCCATTTATACAGTTCCAATATTTTAAAATCCTCACCTGAAGATGTTTTAGAGGGAGAGGGACAGGTAGGAGGGTAGAGAGAAAGGGAGAGAGAGAGAGAAAGAGAGAGAGAGACAGAAAGACAGACAGACAGACAGACATCCACATGAGAGAAAAATGTCAATCTGTTGTCTCCTGTCCACACCCTGACCAGGGATTGAACGTGCAACCTTCTGGTGACAGACAACACCCCAGCCAACTGAACCACATGGCCAGGGCCGGTTTCAGTTTTTATGTATAGATTTCTGTGCCATTAGGAGTTTATTGTGTACTGACCCAATTTTATTTTCTTCCAAATGGTTATCCAATTGCCCAGCATCATTTATTAAGAAGTTCTTTTTCCCAATGATTTGAGATGTCACTTTAATGATATACTAAAATTTGACATGCACATGGGTCCATTTTTAGATATTATAATCTATTCTATTGATCTATTTATATGTCAGTAAATTATAGAGGATTTGTAGTGTTTTTAAAATCTGATAGGACTAGCCACCCTTACTCCTACTATTCTTCTTTACATATAAACTTTAGAATTAACATATCTAGATCCAAGAATTTCTTGGTATTTTTTAAGATTTGTTAAATTAAACTTTAGGAGAACTGATAATCTCAAGAGCATGATATATCTTTCTGTTGTTCACATCCGCTTTTATGTGCTTAATAAGAATTTTATAGCTTTCCACATGTAGGTTTATACATGTCTTTTTCAGTTGAGACATTTTCTCTTATCTATTAATTTGCATATAAAACTATTGATTTATGGGTTAATCTTACTTATTTTATTATAGTTTTTTCCATAGATTTTCTTGAATTTTCAAGTTATATCACTCTGACATCTGATAATAATTTTTCTCTTCCTTTCTAATTTTTATTTCTTTATTTTTAATTTGATTGAGCTAAAATTTCCAATGCAATTTATATAGTAGCAGAGCTTGGCTCCTGATTTTAGTTAGAATATATTCAACCATTTTTTTTTAGCTCCCCCAAGGCTCCTTCTATGCCCCACCAGGTCTGCATGTTCTCTATGCTTCTACGGAGTGTTTCTCACCCATCTCCTTATCCCAATCAAAATATGCTTTCCTTTGGCACACTTACTGAGGGCTCTGTTTTCCCTTCTGATTTGCAATTTTGTAAATGAGGAAAATTTGCAACTCTGTAGATGACGAAAATTCCTTTGTATTCAGTTTTAGTCCTTTATCAGGCAGTTTATCTAAACCTGATTCTTATTGTTAGTATTTTAGAAATGGACAAACTAATAGTCTTTTTAAGTATGAAAAATTTTCCCACGTTTTATGACTACTGTAAACATATTACTCTGTCCCTACCATATTGTAAGATCATATATGTTTTCTATGGGCAATTAAGATGCAGTTTGAAAAAGCGTGATTACTATGTTTCATGGCTCTTGACTCAGCTTTTCACTTTCTCTTCTGTTTTGTTCCAACGCTATGCCAGCTGGCTATGTGCCTTTAATTTCCAAAGTAGCTACACTATATCATCAGTGTGAACTTTATAATACGGAAGATTGAACAGGATAAAAACTATGAAACAAATTTTATGCAGGTTGAACAAAACTGAGAAGATAAGTTGTACTATTGGGAAACAAATAATTTAAGATCAAATTGAAATTTTCTCTTTTAAATTTCACCTCAAGCCTAATATGAATAACATAACATTTATTATGATTTTTTATCAATGTTTCTGAAAAAAAGATATTTTTGCCCTGAAATTTCATCATAATATACTGTGCCCATGTAAATTTGATTCAAAACAACACTTTTAATATATTAAAAAAATAGGGACTATCAATCCCAAACAACCTAAAGTCTCTAGCAAAGATGGCAAATAGGTCTCATTTCCTGCCAATTTGAATTGACTGGCTGCTTAGAAGAGACCATGTTAAGAATTGTTCTGAAGCTGCATCTTGGCTCAGAGGAAAGTGTGTTGTGATGTCTGGCAGGGAGGGAGAAATAGTGGCACAGGCACCTATTCGAAATATCTCACCTACACGTCAAAACTTGAAATACATGAGATGGGCATTTATGAACTAAGTTTAGGGAGTAGCCTTTTTATTTATGTTTAAATTGACTCTATTGTCCGTAAAGGAATTTTATGTGTATTTTTATATGTCCACATCCGAATTTCAGAAGGCCATATGGTTAAAAATGAAAATCACTAAAAAATTATGGAATATTTTGTGGATGCTCCAGTAAGTCATTTATATGGATCACAGTGTAGTTGATCTCTGTCATGTGGCGATGATGACAAGCTATTACTCAAAGTCTTCACAAATTGGCATTTGTTAACCTGGGATCAAACCCTCAGCTCAGCAGACTTAAAAACTTAGAAACTCAGCAGACTTAAACTTAGTTCTTAAATTCAATCCATATGTCATGGGTAACTACCAATATCCAAGTTCATAAAGTATGTTTGTTAATTTGCGCTAAGAACTTTCATTGGAACAGATACTGAAAAACTCTATTCAGCCTGATTAGCTCTTGATAACTTGTAGTCAAGTTACTTGTGAAGCCAAATCTTAATCCAAATATCAAATGATTGATTTATAATAAGAACTGTAACTGTCAGTAGAACTAGAACACCCAGATCTATGTGACTTGCCTATCTTCTCCTTGTAGGTAATACCTATATGGGAAGTAAAGTTATATTCTTTTTTTGAGCATTAATTAGGACAGAGATTAATTTAATGGTCTGTTTCAGTGGGTTTTGTTTTGGCAAACAGATTCTCCCATGTATAAGTGCTTGAATCAGTGGGGCCAAAGTGTAGCTTTCTGAGGCTTCTTTACTTATATGTATTTGATTGGCCAGTTCTTCTCTAATTGACATTTAATAAAGCATCATCATATAATGAAATAACAGCCAAGTCTTTCAGTCCTGACTTCCATCTGTCTTTGAAGGTGACTCTGCCTCTTTACTGTAGAAGACCATCTTATTTCTCTTATTTCCAGGTTCTTGTGGGAAGCCTCATTAGCTCAAAAGTACTTAGAATTCATCTTTCTAAAGAATTGTATTTAGGCTTTGTTTTAAATGAGTAACCTGAGGATTATTTAGTTGTCTCCATTGTTCAGAATGCAGATACTGCAGAATGAGGGAAGGGAGAGATAGATAAAGGTTATGAGTTGTGTGCAACACAAAGAAAGTTTTTAATGGATGCTAATATTCAGTAAAATCTTTCAGAAGTGTACTGCTTTTCGCACATTTTTTGCTGCATGCTCTAGCTGTAGCCCTCAGACCTCCCATGCAGACAGCACATATGTTCCCCGGGGCTGTGCTGTGAGAGTTAGTGTCTAAAGATGCGTGCTATTAATCTGTGGCCATGGTCTTAGAGAAGCTGAAGTGGGCTCAGAATATAATCCAAACAGTACCGCAATGCTCATTAAAAATGGAATTTTTGTTTCTTTTCCCTCATTTTATTTGAAACAATGTTTCTAAGATTTTTCTTCCTACAAACCCCCACATTTCTCAAATTGTATTCTACTCAGCCCTGGGAAACAAAAGCTGACCCCATTACCACAATTTCATTGTAAATGCATACTGTTAAGCTTTACAGCCATACTTGGTTTTCTGTAGCAATTTCTAGTTGAGGAGCTCTAAGTAAATATAGCTTTCATGTCTTTCCTTTAATTGGAATTGGGGGTGGGAGGTTTAAAATTTACTTTAGTTTTGTGGTCCCTACATGGCCTATGGCACATCATAAAATTATAATTGGTTATGGTGACAACTATTCTTTTGTGTGAAATTGTTACCATTGGGGTAAATTCACAGATGTAGCTTAGGGACTTATTGCTTTTTCTAATGAGAACTAGGGATATTTACAAGAAATTTTTATTTTGACCTAGAAAAGGATCTTATGGTTATATAGTAAGATAAAACAACAGAAAACAATGAAAAAGTGCATTTTTAAATTAGCTATTTCTGAGTTTTGGCATAGGAGGTGACCCCGGGAAGACTTTTATTTAAGAACACTGTGTTGCATTTGGATGGGTGATCATTTGTTATGCACCTGAAGACCATTGGCGGTGTTTCAAAAAGATGATGAGAAAGGGACCCTAATATTATTCCCTGTGATTTGAAGTTAGGGAAATCTTTGGGGGATAAGCAAGGAGTCTCTGGGAGGGAAATGGGACTGGTGGACAGAGTGGGGCAGAAATGGGAGTGTTGGTAGACATTGGAGCTGGTGGAGAACACAGTCTTTCAGGTGGTTGAGTCCACAACTGATTCTATCTCTTTGGGGACCAGTTTTAATAACTGGAAGAGGTTGTGTATGTGAACCCAGACTTGAACCTTAAGAATGGAAATATGTGCAGAAAGAATGAAGGAGCTCCTACCCTTTGCGACAGCATGGATGGACTGGATGGATTATGCTAAGTGAAATAAGCCAGGCAGTGAAAGACAAATACCATATGATTTCATCTTTAACAGGTAACAAAAAAAAAAATAAACAATGAAAATATAACCAAAGACACTGAAATTGAGAACAGGCTAACAGTGACCAGAGGCGAGATGGGAGGGAATTTCAGAGGGAAAGGGTGAAGGGTTTGCAGGAACAATTATAAAGGACACATGGACAATAACGGGAGTGGGGGTGGAAATGGGAGAGAGATGAGGAGGGCTGGGGTGTCGGGCTGGGGTGGGGGGAAAAGACGGAAAACTGTACTTGAACAACAATTTAAAACAAGGAAAAAAGGAAGAATGGAAATATGTGGCACTTGGGCTTATGAAGAAAAAAACTATCCCTCTACTGAGCATAACTACGGGGCACTATTCTAACATCCAGAGAGAGGACTCAGGCTCAACTTCTGTTTCACTCCTATCCTTCACGGGTTGTTTTCAACTTCAGGAAATGTTTTCTGAGCTTTAGGAAACATTTTGCTTCTTTGAAATCTAAGTTCCTTAGTTTAGAGACTTCTTAGAACATTTTTTTCTTGCAACACGATATTGACTTGGATTTCTCCTGTTGAAGAGGACTCACAGTTGGGGATAAGGAGGCATCAAGTATCTAAGACAGTATGAAACAATTAGGGAGAGACCTGGCACTTCCTTAAGGCATACACAGGTAGACGGCTCTGCTATTCCTAATCATCACCTCAGCACCAACCTTATCCCTCTTTCCCTTCTCCTCCCTCCCAGGTACCTTATATACGCAGAAGATTAGGCAGCTAGGGTGAGAGAAAGGGAAGGTAGTGGTGCTGCGTCATTAGCTTAATAGAAGAGGGCTGTGGCTTTTCTTTCCTTTTCATTCAGGGAACAAGAGGGGGTTCTCAACACTCCTAAGCCAAGTAAGGGAGATTTACTCATAAAAGTTTTTGAGCTTTGATTGGGTGTTTACTTATGCAGTGGATTTGCTGCTCTGTCCATTTGCTGCTCTGTCCTATTTGAACAGGAGAGTAGAGAATTGGAGAGAGAATGCACGATTGTGTGAGGGGCAGCATGGACCAGCCTGCGCTCCCAGGCTAGGCCTATAAAGGATGTCCAAGTTTCTGACCAGTCAAGTGTGCAGGTAGCTGGGCCCTAGCAATCTTGACAGGAGTTGACTCGAGAAAACTTGCTACCAGGCACGTATTGTATATCATGGCAGAAAGAAGTTGTTAAGTGAAGGATTCTTCAGGGGTGCAAACTGAAGTGGCGTTGAAAGAGGACAAGTTGGGTACAGATTTTCTACCTTGTGGAACCACATTTGCTTAATGAAAGAGCCAGCATTTGGATACTTGCCACACAGAGCTCATGCAAGAAAGCATATCAACAGGGGTCAGATAGAGCCCCTTGCCTCTTTCTGGCTCTTTCCTCCTTGCCACAACAAACTGGAGAAAGGGTGCCAGAACTGGGGCTGGGGAGGAAAATGGAAAGGTCAGACAATTTTTTTTTTCACTCTAAGTCTTTAAGGCCTACACAATAATACTACAGGGGAAAGGATGAAGCTCTAAGTTGGAAGTTTCATTACGTATCAGTTTCATACCATTCATATTTTATGTATGAAAAATGATGCAGAAAGTTTTGTAATCTTTCTGAGATGTTTATAATGGCAAAGAAAGAGAGACTTCGACTAGTACAACTGAAGACAGTGATTGGAGAAATATGAAACCCTTTAATGTCTACACCCTAATTGGATCAGACTGTCCCATGTTCTGGAGCTGCCTAGCTCTATGTGTTTCAAAAAATAAAAAATAAAAAACAACAGCAAAAAACCCCAAAACTTCTTTTAATTCATTCCTGTAAGTTTTTTGTCACCAGAACATCATCTCACCTTCACCTGTAGCACTGTGTGTAGGTGTTTGAAGGAGGGAATGAAAGGAACTATAATACAGTAGGCCTTATTCAGTTCGATCAGCAGCTCTCTTCCTTGACTAAAACACTGCAACTGAGATTCTAGAATTATAGCCACCAGTTCAAGGTGTTCCCTCAGCACCCATGGTAGCTATGGAAGAAGACCTTGCTTTAGACTCTGGCTTCAGTCCCTACCTGACAAGGTCAGCTTTTACCTAGCAGTAATAGCCCTCTGTCACAGCCAGTGTCCTGAGATGGGATGGACCTTCTAGACTCTTCTCCTAAGAGAATTGGGTACATCTGTGTACATAAAGAGGAAGTTATTTATCATAACTGCTTTCTCAAGTTCCTTGTTACTGGTGTCTGAGGCAAACAAACATTGTACTCTGGGGATTCTTTTTTGTACTTCAAATTGCAATTAAGTAATAGCCTATGTATATATAATAAGTTGTTAATTTTTTCATGTAGTTTACATAGTTTTTATAATTATTAAACTATAATATAATATTCTTCAAGAGTGTATGTCACTTTTACACCAGTATTGGATGTTGATATATGTTTTTTTTCTATCAGAAATGTTACTGTATTTTTGTGTACCTATTATTTTCCTTTTATAGATTTTTATTTCTTTACAATTTTTATAGGTTACTTTTTCAATAGAAAAATTTACTGGATGTAAATGTTTAGACATTTTTATGAATCTTGAAATAATAGTCTTAAAAATAGTTTTAAATTGTCATTTTTCCACTTCCCAACTTTCCACATTTATGTTTGATTAATCTTCTAAATAGATTATTTTTTCACTTCATTCTTGTGTTCAAGTTTTTAATGGTTCCCATCATTGCTTAGTTTGTATGAGTTAAAATGTATTGACTTCACATTTTTCATTCCAGTCTGATTCCAAAAGTTCCTTTAATCTATGTCACCTACTGCTTCCTTACATGACATCCTTACTCTATCTTAATTACTCTGCTCACTGTCTCCAAAATACACTCCTTCCACGTCTTCAGTCACACCCTTCCATCTGCATGAATGTCTTCTCTCCACTTTTGGGCCTAAGGAAATTCTATCCATATATAAATTTGTGCTTTGAAAGAAATACGATTTTTACAAAATTTTATATGCCCAGTCCTACCTTTACAAGTTTACTTTTCTCAGCTCTGAACTTTCAAAGTACTTATTTTCTTCTCTTTATTTTTTACCATTGTTAATTTTTCTGATTGTATTGTAAATATAAAAGATTGCTCAGCGTGAAATGCTCAAGATTGAGCAAATAAAACAAAAACCAAACCAAACCATGCAGACGAGCCCCCAGAACACAACTGCCTTAATGGGACTAGTGGAAGCTAGAAAACCTGTTGTTTCAAAATGGAAGTAGTCTGTCTTTCAAGGAGAGGCAGAGGTTTTGAGTAACTGAGTATAGATTTATTACTTTGAAGGAAAACATTTGAAGCGATATTTTATTAACTGCAATGAAACTCCAGAAATGACATGTATTTTAATCCTTTAATGGTATGGTGACATAACCAGAAAAATAATACTGCTGTGTTGATATAGCAAGACTTTTACATAGGATGAATGGAATAGTTGAAAATATTGTTTGTGTGTTTATTTATTTATACTATATTTTATTGATTATGCTATTACAATTGCCCAAATTTTCCCCCTTTGCCCCCTCCACCTGGTGCGCTCACATTCCCTCTGGCATCATCCCCTTTAGTTCATGTCCATGGGTCACACATCTAAGTTCTTTGGCTTCTCCATTTCCTATACTGCTCTTAACATCTCCTTGTCTATTTTGTACCTGCCAGTTTGTACTTCTTAATCCCTGCACCTTTCCCCCCATTTTCCCCCTACCCCCTTCCAACTAATAACCCTCCAAATGATTTCCATATCTTTGATTCTGTTTCTGTTCTGCTTGTTTGCTTAGTTTGTTTTTCAGATTCAGTTGGTAGTCATGAATTTATTGCCATTTTAATATTCTAGTTTTGATCTTCTTTTTCTTAAATTTAAGTCCCTTTATTTGATATAATAATGGCTTGGTGAGCTCCTTTAGTTTTACCTTGTCTGGGAAGCACTTTATCTGCTCTTCAGTTCTGAATGATAGCTGAATGATAGCTTTGCTGGATAGAATAATCTATGATGTAGGTCCTCGCTTTTCATAACTTCATATACTTCTTGCTGCAAAGTTTCTTTTGAGAAATAAAGTTATAGTCTTATGGGAACTCCTTTGTAGGTAACTCTCTGCTTTTCTCTTGCTGCTTTTAAAATTCTCTCTTTATTGTTAATCTTTGGCATTTTAATTATGATGTGTCTTGCTGTGGTCCTCTTTGGGTCCAAATTGTTTGGGACTATCTGAGCTTCCTGGACTTGTATGACTATTTCCTTCACCAAATTAAGGAAATTTTCTCTTATTATATTTTCAAATAAAATTTCAATTTCTTCCTCTTTCTCTTCTTCTGACACCTCTATGATTTCAATGTTGGTACACTTGAGTTGTCCCAGAGACTCCTTACCCTATCTTCATTTTTTGGATTCTTTTTTCTTCTTGCTGTTCTGATTGAAAAATTTTTCTTCCTTATGTTCCAAATCATTGATTTGCTTCTTGGTTTCATCCATTCAACTGTTCATCCCAGTAAAAATTTTGTTTTATTTAACATAGTATAACATTCATTTCTGCCTGGGCCTTTTTTATGCTGTTGAAGTGCCCAGTGTGTTCCTTGAGCATCCTAATAACCAGTGGTTTGAACTCTGCATCTGGTAGATTGCTCATCTCCATTTTGTTTAGCTCTTTTTCTGGAGTTTTGTTCTTTCATTTGGGCTATATATATCTTTGTATCCTCATTTTGGCTGCCTCCCTGTGTCTATTTCTATGTATTAGGTAGAGCTGCTTTGACTCCCTGTCTTAGAGGTGTGGCCTACCTTAGAAAAGCACACCCATAAGTTGGATGGGGCAGAGCCTTAGGTAATCACCTGGACAGGTCAACCCATGTGAACCAGGTTGATGGAGTCTCAGATATGGTGTTGCTGTTCTGTGACTCTGTGTGGGGGAGGGCTCAGAAAAGGGATAATGACCTCTGCCTGGCCTCTGGAGTTTTGTCTCAGAAGAACCTGTCCCCCAGCACTTGCCCTGATGCCAGATATTTCAGTTTCTCCCAGTATGCCCCTGGTGCCCTTCCAGCTGCTGCCCCAGTGCTGGAGCCCAAAGGGAGTGAGTGTGCATAAGTCCTTAGTCATTGTGGGCCCCTTAATAGGAGATACCTGAGAATCCACAGTTTCTTCTGCCACCCCAACCTCAACTTGTTTTTACAGTCAGAAGTTTTGGGGACTTATCTTCATGGCACTGGAACCCTGGGCTGAGTGGTCTGGTGTTGGGCTGGGATTCCTTCCTCCTGAGATCTCCCTTCTGATTTTTATCTACTGCATGTGGTTGTGGGATTGCCCATTCTGTGTCTCCACATCTCTGCCCCTCATACTCACCTAGATCAATGTGACTTCTTTAATTTCTTGGTTGTCACACTTCCATACAGCTCAATTTTCTAATGATTCTGGGTGGTATTTGTTTTGTAGTTTAGTTGTAATTTTTGCTGTGGTTGTGGGAGGAGGGAGCTGTGTTTATCTGGACTCCTTCTTGACCAGAAGTTGAAAATCTTGTTCTTTTATACTCAGAATATATGTTGAATTATTTAAAAAATACATCTAAGGGGCAGAGCATTATGCTGCTGTCTAAAATTCATACATGTGTAAGAAAAGAGGTCTATAACTGGTGAGCATTGAGGGATTTCTGTCATTAACCTAAATATTCATATTCAGGGTAAAGGGCAGTCTGCCTTCCTCTTCCCTCACATGCTCAAGCCTGAAGAAACCTCTCAGGCTTTGGCTTTTCATAAAGTATCAGCTCTGCTTGAGACAATGAAAGTAGCATATCTGATCACAAGGAGTTGATGCCCAGACATGTTTATTGATGGCACTATCAAGGAAAACAGCACACTGACATACAATACAAAGAAACTTGGCAGACTTTACAGTGGCAATTCAGTTTTGGCATTTATATTGGTAAAAACAGATTACAAGGCTTCGTGCAGCTCAAACCTTATTTAAGCTTGCAGACTGTCTATTTGATCAGTTGGCATTCTACTGAGAGCAACACCTCTATCTCTAGGAATTCCTGTTATGCAGCTTACAGTGGTGTAGTACCTGTGCTTTGCTTTGAGTGGATTATATAACTTAATTATTTTTCTGGTTGAGCCAACTCAAAAGATTGTAGTCACCATGCCCCTGTCAGTGCAGTTTAAAATTTTTGTGCACAGCGTCACTTAGTGGCTAGAAATATTCACTACAGTGCTCTTCTGTAGGAACCTCCATTAACACGTCCCATGGTAATAAAGTAATGATACCAAATTTTTGTCTTCTTGGCAAAGTAATATATAGTATTTGAAGTGTTGTTGGTTTTGCAGCAGCTGTCATTCCATACCAATCCATTTAGTTAAAAAGCAAACAGGTGGCTCACACATATTGTTTGTACTACATAAAATTTTAAGTTTTCTTTAGTTCTACTGAAATAAATGGGGCATTTTTGCTGTTGATTTTAATTTAACAGAAGACTGTATAACAATGCAGTGGAGATATTAAGAGCATTGTTCAAAATGCTTGCTTTTTTTCTAAGCATTTATCTATTGATTTGAAATATGAGCAAGTATTTTAAGGTAGACAAGTAATTTACACTTATATCCATGAGGCTGCAAAAAAAAAAAAAAACCATGCAAAACATTACTGTGCCCTAAATTAACTCCTTTGTTTTGGCACTAGGGCACATAGGAAGTTCAATTATAGTGAGATTTCAAAATGTTTACTCCAAGATCAAGAGTTTTTTCCTTTAAGGGCTAGGTTAAGTTTTCTCTAATTTTATTGCACTTATAGATTTTTTTACCTTTAAGGAAGGTTTTGGGACAGTAATTATTATTTTATTTTCCTGCAAAATGAAAGCATATTATCTTGTCTGAGTTTGAGTGTTTTTAAGTCTTTTGAGGTGCTATGATTGGAAAGCAATTAAGAATATTGTCTTCTGCCAACTTCGTATGCAACAGAGAGATGAGTGGAAAATATCTGATTAGTGGGTGTGACAAAATATGGCACAACAGTCTTGGAAAAAATGTAAACCATGTTGTTCTACTTACATATTGTTTTTTAAAGTACCAAAACAAATACAATGAAAAAAATACTTTTTGACAGAACTGATTTAGGGAGTGGGAGGGCTGAGGTGATACAATAGTCTTTTATAAGTAGAGTGAAAAGACTTATTTAAAAAGGAAATCAATTACATAAAAAGCTGACTTTACAAAACAGGTAAATTAGAATGTGATTATGAGGTTTATGGAAGTCTCAAAGTAAAATGTGTATCATCTAAAATAATAGTTTTATTTAGGTACTTTCTCAGCTGAGTACCTTGAGTAAACAATTAACTGAACTCTCCACTGTCTGGTTATTTTGAACTCTTACCCCCCCATCCCATTTGTACCTTCCCTCCCTGCCCAAGGGCTCTCACAGTATTATGGGTGTACTCTTAACCATTAACAGATGGCATTGGAATGGCCTGTAATTGTCTATTTGTCTCAGGTGGCAAACTCCTTGAAGCTTAGTATTGAGTGTGTTATTCACTGTTTCCAGCATCTAGCACAGTGACTGGCATTTAATAAGTACTCATTAAATATTTAATGTCCATAGGTGCCAGACTGTTAGAATACAGCAAAAGGGAAAAGGCAAAGTGAAATTCCTACCCAGTCCGTAAGGGGCGAGAGGACTCCTTACTTGTGGGACTCTCTTTTGTGCTTGTACAGGAGGGATGATGAGCTTACAGGCTATTGATGTTTGTTTTTGCTGTTGACAATTTCCAAGTCTGGGTTTGGAGATCAGTCATCCTACATAACACAGGCCGTTCTATTCCAGAGACTCTGCAATTAGAGTTCAGTTTCAGATGATGTGCAGCAGAATCTTTGAATAATTCTCTATATAAACCTCTCAAGGAGACTGTCTTCACTCTTGGGAATATGTAAATCAGAGTACTGTGATGAAAAGAATATTGTATTTGCTGAATGGAAGCTTAGTTCCACTACTGCATTTAAACTTGAACTAATATTTAATCTCTTTGATCCTCCATTTCTTCTTTTACACAATGGAGTTGGATTGGATGACCTCTAAGTTTCCTTCTTTCTAAGGTTCCTTCTACTGAGCTTGCATAGCTCATTAGGTCACAAAACAAAGGTGCTCAGTTTGATTTTAATTACCTAGGATGTCAATTAAACTCAATTACATATAAGTGATCCAGTTTCTCTGCATTCTCACCAGTATATGATATTGTCACTATTTTTTATTTTAGCCATTTCGATAGGTGACATCTCATTGTGCTTTTAATTTGCATTTCACTAATGACTAATGATGTTGAACCTCATTTCATGTGCTAATTGGCCATCTATATATACTCATTGGTGAACTGTTTCTTCATAACCTTTTACTTATTTTTCAATTGATTTTTTAAAATTAAACTGTTGAGTTTTGAGAGTTCTTTATATATTTTAGACAATAACCTTTGTTGGATATTTGGCTTGCAGATATTTTCTTCTATTCTATAGCTTATCTTTTCACCCTTTAACAAGGTCTTTCATGGAGCAAAACTTTAAAATTTTGATGAAATTCAGTTTATCAATTTTTCCTTTTATTGATTGTTTTTTTGGTGTTATCTTAGAAATCTGCCTAGATCTAGATCCTGAAGATTTTCTGTTTTCTTCTAAAAGTTTTCCTGTTTTATATCTTGTATTTAAGTCTGTGATGCAATTTGGGTTACTTTTCATATAAGGTGTGAAACTTGGTTGAAGTTCAAATTTTTGCCTATGAATGTCCAATTGATTCAGCACCACTTGTTCACAACACTATTTAAAAAAAAATATTTTATTTCTTTAGTTTTAGAGAGAGGGGAAGGGAAGGAGAAAGAGAGGGAGAGAAACATCAATGTGGTTGCCTCTCGCATGGCCCCCACTGGGGGCCTGGCCGACAACCCCGGCATATGCCCTGACTGGGAATCGAACCCCGACCCTTTGGTTCACAGCCCCTGCTCAATGCAATGAGCTACTCCAGCCAGGGCACCAGACTATCTTTTTTCCATTGAATTGGCTTTTTTGCTTTTATCAAAAACCAGTTGGGCATATTTCTATGGATCTATTTCTGTGTTCTCTGTTCTATTCATTGATCTATGTATCTATCCCTCTACGAATACCACACAGTCTTTTTTAAAGTATGTTTTATTGATTATGTTATTATAGTTGTCCCAATTTTTCCCCCTTTGCTCCTCTCTGCCTGGTACACCCCTTCCCTCAAGCAATCCCACTCCTTAGATCATGTCCATGGCTCCTGCATATAAGGTCTTTGGCTTCTCGATTTCCTATACTATTCTTAACCTCCTCCTGTCCATTTCGTACCTACCAATGCTTTTAAAGATTTTATTTATTTATTTTTAGAGAGGGAGAAAGAAAGGGAGAGAAACATCAATGTGTGGTTGCCTCTCGTATGACCCCAAGTGAAGACCTGGTCTGCAACCCAGGCGTGTGCCCTGATTGGGAATTGAACCTTCAACCCTTTGGTTTGCAGGCCAGTACTCAATCCACTGAGCCACAACAGCCAGGGCTAATTATGCTTTTAAATCCCTGAAACTTTTCCCATTATTGCCCTCTTTCTCTTTCCCAGCTGATAACCCTCCAAGTGATATCCATATCTATGATTTTGTTCCTGTTCCAGTTTGCTTAGTTTTTTAAAATTTATTTTTATTTAAAAAATATTTTATTTATTTATTTTTAGAGTGAAGGGAAGGGAGGGAGAAGAGAGAGAAGCATCAATGTGTGGTTGCCTCCCACGTGCCCCCTGCTAGGGACATGGCCTGCAACCCAGGCATGTGCCCTGACTGGGAATTGAACTGGCAACCTTTTGGTTCCCAGGCCAGCACTCAATCCACTGAGCCACACCACCCAGGGAAGTTTTTGTTTTTGTTTTTAGATTCAGTTGTTGATAGTTGTGAATCTGTTGCCTTTCTAATGTTCATAGTTTTGATCTTCTTTTTCTTAAATAAGTCTCTTTAACAGTTCATGTTATAATGACTTGGTGATGATGAACTCCTATGGCTTTACCTTGTCTGGGAAGCACTTTATCTGCCCTTCCATTCTAAATGATAGCTTTGCTGGATAAAGTAATCTAGGTTTTAGGTGTTTGCTTTTCATCACTTTGAATACTTCTTGCCAGTCTCTTCTTGCCTGCCAAGTTCTTTTGAGAAATCAGTTGATAGTTTATGGGAACGCCTTTGTAGGTAATTCTGCTTTTCTCTTGCTGCTTTTAAAATTTTCTTTATCTTTAACCTTTGACATTTTAATTATGATGTGTCTTGGTGTGGTTCTCTTCAAGTCCAATTTGTTTGGGACTCTCTGTGCTTCATGGACTTGTATGACTATTTCTTTCACCAAATTAGGGATGTTTTCTTTCAGCAGTTTTCAAATAAGCTTTCAATTTCTTGTTCTTCCTCTTCTCCTTCTGGCATCCCTATGATTCTGGTATTGGTACATTTGGAGATATTCCAGAGGTTCCTTATTCTATCATCATTTTTTAAAATTCTTTTTTCTTTCTGTTTTGGTTAAATGTTTATTTCTTCCTTGTGTTCCAAATCATTAATTTGAATCCCACTTCCCTTCCCTTCACTGCTGGTTCCCTGTAGATTTTTCTTTATTTCACTTAGTGTAACCTTTATTTCTTCCTTTATGTGGATGCTGTACTCCATGAGTTCTTTGAATATCCTGATAACTAGTGTTTTGAACTCTGCATCTGATAGGTTGGCTATCTCTATTTTGTTTACTGGGGTTTTGTTCTGTTCTTTCATTTGGGCCACATTTCTTTGTTTCCTCAATTTGGTAGCCTCCTTGTGTTTAAGTAGAGCTACTTTGACTCCCTGTCTTAGTAGCATGGCCTATTGCCAAAAAGACATCTGTAAATTGTGTGGGATGAAGCCTTAGGTAATCACCTGGGTGGGGCAACCTGCTTACTGCTTTGTGGCTCTGTGTGGGGGGAAAGCTTGGAGAGGGGACAGTGCTGCTGCCTGCCATCTGGAGGTTTTCCTGGCAGTCACCTCATTTCCAGTCACTTCACCCATGTATGCAACTGGTGCCCTTCCAGCTATTGCTCTAGTGTTGATTCCCTGAGTGAGAGGGTTTGCAACATTTTAAGGTGGTGCAGGCCCTTTAAGTGGAGTTCCCAGAAAATCTGACAGTTTCTTCCATCACTCCAAACTCCACTGGTTTTTATATACATATGTTATGGGGATTTATCTTCCTGATGCTGGAACTCTGGGCTGTGCAGTTTGGCTTGGGACTGGGATTGTTTGCTCCCAAGGCAACCCTCCTGATTTTTCTTTTTAAAAAAGATTTTATTTATTTTTAAAGAGAGAGGAAGGGAGTGAGAAAGAAGGGGAGAGAAACATCAACTGGCTGCCTCTCACATGCCACCAACTCTAGACCTTGTCCCAACCCAGGCATGTGCCCTGACCGGGAATCAAACTGGCAACCTTTTGGTTTGTAGGCTGGCACTCAATCCACTGAGCCACACCAGCAAGGGCTCCCTCCTGATGTTTTTCCACTATACATGAATGTGGGACCACCTTTTCTACCACTGCTGCCTCTCCATGCCACACTGTGTCTCCTTGCCAACCCACCTGTGTCTGTTGCTTCCACCCCTTCTGTCCATCTGGCTGAATGTGGCTTCTTTCAATCCTTGGTTGTCAGACTTCCATACAGCACACTTTTCTGACTGTTCTGGGTGTTGTTTTGAGATTTAGTTGTAATTCCTTTTGTGGTCTTGAGGAGGCAAAGTGCGTAAACCTATGCCTCCATCTTGACTGGAAGTCCACACAGTTTTGATTATTAGGGCTATATAATAAATCTTGAAATTGAACAGAATAATTCATTCTATTTCATCTTTTTTCAAAATTGTTTTGGCTACTATAGTGTTTTCATTGTTGCTGGGGTTTTGATGGGGAACTGTATTAAAGCTGTGCCAATTTGGAGAGATTTAACATCTGTAATATATTATGTCTACCAATGGACCTGGTATATCTTTTCATTTATTTGTAGTATCTTTGATTTCTTTCATCAGTTTTGCATAGTTTTCAGCATGCAAATCTTGGACATGTTTTGTTAGATTTCATTTAGTTATTTCATTTTGAGTATTTATAAATGATATTATATGTTAAATTTCAGTGTTTATGTATTGATTACTAATATATAGAGATACAGTTGATTTTTGCGTGTTAATGTATCCTACACCCTTGCCAAAATCACTTATTAGTTCTAGGGGTTTGGTTTTTTGTGTTTGTGTGTGTAGAGTCTTTGGGGTTTTCTATGTACTAATCATGCCATTTGCAAATAGGGACAGTTTTATTTCTTCTTTTCTAATCAGTATGTCTTGTTTCTCTCTCTCTCCCTCTTTTTATTGCCAAGGTTAGCACTTTCAGCACTTTGTTGAATCAAGAGTGGTCAAAGTGGGCATTTTTGCCTTGTCTCTAATCTTAAGAGGAACTCACCACTATGTTGTTTCTTGGGTTTTCATGTTCTTACCGCCTGCCATCTTCTCGCCACTGTTCAGTCTTCTTATGTTTAATTTATATTTAATGTTCAGGATATTTTGTTGTATCTAGTGGGAGGAATGTGGAAAAGTACCTCTACTCTGTCTTCCTGGAAAAATGTGTCTTTTGTCTCAAAATAGAGAAGACCTTTTATTTGCTACTGTGGTTACGAGTTGTGAACAAGAGTGGGGTAGTTGTGGGGAAAGGAAGAGAGTTCCATTTTGATTTATTCATGGTGTTTTTGAGTGTTTGAGGAGAGAAAATAAAAACAGATTCTGCCATTCCTAAAAAAGTGAATTCTTAAAAATAAAATCTGGGTTCTGCTTGACTATTGGTTCATTCATGCATCACTCAGTAAACATCTATAAATTAACACTGTGCTTGTCAGAGTGATTGGTGCTAGGGGTACAAAGAAAAGTAAGATAATTTTTGCCTTTTAGGATCTCAAAGTCGAGTGTATTATAGCCTGGCACCCAAATAAGCAAATAATCAAAATATCTTATGGTAAGTGAGCTGAATCCTGAAGGATGAGTAGACGTTCTTTAGGTAATCTGGAATAAAATGATGTAAAAAGAAGAAATGGCTTGTTTAAAGGCACAGAATCAGAAAAATTTGAGGCTTTAGGAGAATGGCAGGTATTGATGTGAAGACTAAGGTGTTTATACCAGTGAATGGTGAATGATTAGGCTGAAAATATAGGTTGGGTCAGATTGTGTAGGGCTTTAATATATATGTCTTACTAAGGAAATTTTACACTTTCTGCAGGTAATGGGGAGATATACTTAAGCTATTTGAGCGAGCATTTACAAATAATGATTTTTCTTGTGTTTATTTTTTATGTCTATATGTATCATTTAATATTCTTTTACATATGTGGGTATAAGATTTGCCATCCTGCCTTCATCTCTCTTTTCCCTTCTGCTTTTCCCTATATGATCATCTGTGGCTAGAAATTGGGGAGAGAAATGTTCACTTAAACATCTAGAGTTACTAGATAGAAATGTGTAAATGTAACAGATGCACAAGTGAAGCTCAGGATGAAGCTATTGTTTCAAATCTGTTCTCACAGACAGTTGCATTTTCACTAGTTGTGAGTGGATGTGTTTAAATATAGTAGCACCCAGTTAATCCCAATAGTCACCTCACAATCTCTTCACCCCCCACAGTCATTTCAGCCCACTTACCAAAAGCAGTTTTTCATAGAGTCCAGGAGAATTGTACACTAATGGGGCTATATTAATGAAAAATCCATATTTTCTCCAAGAAATGGGAATGTATGATTGTAGCTCATTATGCTAAAGTAGATAAAATATTCTTTACCATGCAGAATGTTCCATTAATTTTTCATTGTTTCCTTCTAAATCATCTACATTTACGGTCACGATCTATCCTCTCTTCAGGTGCATCCCATTCGTATCTACAAGCTCTCCCACTCTTTTGTAATAGAGTATATTTAAACCTTATGGTATCCCCAATGTATCGGTATATTTAAAAAATCCCATATACCATAACACTTTATTTTTATGCTGTCTAAATCTTTTATTTAAAGACATCTGGCATGTTTGGCTCAGCGGACAAAATATGACAGTGCTGAAAAGTAGTATTAGCAATTCTTATGACTTCTTACATATTTTAAGACGTTTATGGCAGAAATTACATACTGTGGTGGATAGAGTAGCACACTAAGAAAAATTTATGACATGCAATTGTTTACTTGTCTCTGACCTTGAGAAAACCATTAGCTTTTTCTACGATTCTTATTTTTTAACTACAATTTTATAGTTATGAAAGAGGCAGAAATTGCCCCAAATATCTGCATAATAGGAATCATGAGATTTTAAACATAGTTCTTTGTTTTTTAAAAATATAGCAAACATATTTCTACTGTTAATGTTCCTGAAGTGGTTCACTGGAATTAATTTTTTTGCAATGACTAAAAACATGTCCTTTATATCTTTATATGGCCAGTGGTAGCATTTTGGTTTGAACTTCCATGTAAATTATAAATGAAAATATAATATTGAGCTGTTACTTATATTTGTTATAGAAATAGAAATCCTTTTATTTATTTATTTAATTGTGGTAAAATTGGTAGGAAAGATTATATATATTTCAAGTGTATGACATTGTAATTCAGTATTTGTATACACTAAATAGTGGTCACCACTGTAAGTCTGGTTACCATACATCACCATACAATTGATCCCTTTCACCCTTTTGGCCTTCCTCCCAGCCCCCTTCCCTCTGGTAACCATAATCTCTTCTCTTTATCTATGAGTTTGTTTTTGTTTTGTTTGTTCATTTTTTAAAGATTCCACATATAACTGAAATCATATGGTATTTATTCCTCTGTCTGATTTATGTCACTTAGCATAATACCTTTGAGGTTCATCCATGTTGTCACAAATGGCAAGATTTCCTTCCTTTTTATGGCTGAGTATCAGGGAAATGCAAATCAAAACCGCAGTAAGATATCACCTGATACCTCTTAGAATGCCTATTATCAAAAAGAAGGTAAAACCTGTTGGAGAGGATGTGGAGAAAAGGGAACCCTCATGCACTGCTGGCGGGAATGCAGACTGTTGTTGCCACTGTGGAGAAACAGTGTGGAGGTTCCTCCAAAAATTAAGAACAGAACTATCATATGACCCAGCCATTCTACTTCTGGTTATCTGAAGAATATGGAAACACTAATTTGAAAGGATATATGCACCACTATGTTCATTGCAGCATTATTTACCACAGCCAAGATATGGAAACAACTTAAGTGTCCATTGATGGATAAAAGGATAAAGAAGATGTGAGATCACATATATACATATAGCTATACATATATACATGTGGTGGGGCTAAAGTAGGTTTACAGTTGTTTGTACAAAAATAATAATATAGTAATTAATAACTAATAATACAAGAATAAACTGTTTTGTGTACTCATAACTGTAAACCTACTTTTGCCACACCCTGTGTGTGTGTGTGTGTGTGTGTGTGTGTGTGTGTGTGTATCATGCAATGGAATAGTACTCAGCCATAGATATTCTTTGGATATTAAACTATTTTAGATATTAAAATTCAATTAGTACTAAACTAAATTTGAAAAATTGTTATAAAATTTTAATCATGTTTTGCTGCTTATAGTTTTTTAAACCTATATATTGAAAATTTTTTTCAATTACAGTTTATATTCAGTATTATTTTGTATTAGTTTCAGGTATATAGCACAGTGGTTAGACAGTCGCATACTTTACAAAATGTTCTGCTGGTATTACTAGTACTCAACTGACATCACACATACTTATTAGAATATTATTAACTATATTTCATATGCTGAACTTTATATTTTCATGAATATTCTGTAACTGGCAATCTGTACTTCTCAATCCCTTTACCTTTTTCACCCCATCACCCAGCTCCCTCCTCTCTGGTAACCATCAGTCTGTTCTCTGTATCTGTGAGTCTCTTGGTTTTGTTTGTTCATCTGTATTGTTCTTTAGATCCCACATGTAAGATAAATCATATGGTATTTGTCGTTCTCTGACTGACATTTCACTTAGTGTAATACCCTCTAGGTTAATTTATACTGTTGCGAGTGGTAAGATTTCATTCTCTTTTTTAAGGCTGAGTAATATTCCATTGCATATGTGTATAACTGCTTCTTTGTCCACTTGTCTGGTTTGCTTCCATAGCCTAGCTATTATAAATAACGCTGCAGCGAACAGAGGGCTGCGTATATTCATTTGACTTGGTGTTTTGGGTTTCTTTAGATACATGTCCAGAAGCAGAAATCTCTGGGTCATAAGGCAGTTCCATTTTTAGTTTTATGAGGAACCGCCACACTGTTTTCCGTGGTGGCTGCACCAGTCTGCATTCCCACCAACAGCTGCTGCTTATAGTGTTTAGTTAGACATATTAATCTACTGAATACTGTCTCTGTAATGAAACTATTATAAATAATAGTATCGTGTCACACATGTATAATATCTAGTTCATAATCTGATTATTTCAGCTTGGGCATACTGTCCTCTGCTGGCTGGAAAATGTTATCCTAGTTCAAATGAACAGAACCTTGCTACCTCTACTAGTGATTTATTTTGCCTAAACTTTGAAAGTCTTTGTGTTTTTACATTTGCTGATGATAAGGTTGGGAAATGTTCAGTGACAAGCTGAATTCCTTCAGATATGAGTGATTCTGGGGAGTTCTTTGATTTATGGAATAATTAACTTCATTATAATTTTTTCCAATCATCTGGGAAATTGGAGAAAAAGAGAAACCTAACTTACTATGATATGTCTATATATACTTTAAATTTTTTAAATCCTTACTTGAGAATGTATTTTTTAAAATAGCTTTTAGAGAGAGATGGGAGAGAGAGAGAGAGAGAACGAACACCCAGGATTGAACCCAAGATCTCAGTACGTGTCCTGACCATGAATCAAACTGGTGTATGGGACGACACTTCAACCAACTGAGCCACACTAGTCAGGGCTATTTATGTACCTTTTATTGAAGTAGAAGACCAACATTCAGGCAAGCTGGGGAACTAGATAGGCCATGATCATTGGAAATTTTGTGTATGGTGACTAACATTGTAATTTTTTTGCATTTCTTTTTCAGACTGAAGTTATTTAAAAATTGTGCATGTTTAGTAGAGGTGCATGAGAAGAAGAATGCTGGCTTTTGATCTGATTCACAATACACATGCCAGCTATAGTTTGCTTTCCTGAAAATGTTCCACTATCTTTACTCCTCTAAATCTGTTGCCTTTCTAAGTATGATTCCAAAGGCAAATATCCTGAAAAGTGAAAGATATTACTACGAAAATTTTAAAGCATCTGTCTGTCACATCTACTCCAAACAAGATTGAAAGGCAACTGACAACTAGAGACAGTGGGGGCAATACGTATGGTAAACAAGGAGGGAAATCCTTCTCATAAAAAGCCCCTAAAATGTAAAAGAGCGCAGAGTACATGCCCGGTCACCATTTCAGTGGAGAGCTAGGTGCTGTTGTTATCTTCATATTAGATGGAAAAGTAAGGTTTGGAGAGGTCTTATTGTTGCTAATGGATCAAGGCTTTAAATCCAGGTCATCTAACTCCACAGTTTATGCTCCTAACCACTATGCTACACTGCCCTCTGTTCTGATGGACAGAGACATGAACAGACAATTTACGAAGAAAGATATCCAGTAGCCAGTAAGCATATATAATTTTCCTCTATCTAAAAATCAAATAATTGCAAATGTAGAAATGCAAATGCAAATAGAACACATTTTGTCTATCAAACTGACAGAGATTCAAAAACTGGTCATTTTTATTACTAACAAGATACAGAACAATCAGACAATTGATAAATCCTTTCATTGGGAAAATAATCTTAAAAAAAGTTCTTTATGGTTTTAACATTGCAGTTAAATTTTTAGTTCTTTATTCTGAGAAAAGTAATTGTGTATATATGAGATTTAGTTACAAGTATATTAACTCAATATTTGTTTATAATAGCCAAACACTGTAGTCAGCCAGAGTGGGAGATTGGTTAAAAAAATTAGTGTGCATCTATAAAACAGAACACCAGTTGTTGTTTAAAAATGACATTTTTAAAGGACTTTTTAAATAACATTTTAATATGTATACTATGTATTAAGAGAATAAATCATGTCATTAAATCACTAGGGTTCTGTTTAAAATGTAAACTTCTGCATTTATAAAAAACTGGAAAAGTTTATACCAAAATATTTAACAATGATTATTGTGATTACCTTGAGTTAGTGGAACTGTAAGTCAGTATTTTGAATTTTTCAAATTTTCTACAATTTTAATTTTAACCTTTTTAATATTAAAAGATTACTATGAAATTTCTTTTAAATTACTTCTTGTTGTATGCAAGATTTTTTAAAAGCATAGTCACAGATTTGCAAAAAGGGCATTTTGATCTTTCCATCACCATTCTTTAATTTCTTTCTCTTTTTAT
Organism: Anoura caudifer; assembly: GCA_004027475.1. Taxonomy (NCBI): domain Eukaryota; kingdom Metazoa; phylum Chordata; class Mammalia; order Chiroptera; family Phyllostomidae; genus Anoura; species Anoura caudifer. The sequence continues at coordinate 8,540 of PVKU01009876.1, read as the reverse complement.
CCTTGCCCAAGGACATGCTTATTGATTTCAGAGAGAGAGAGAGAGAGAGACAGAGAGAGACAGAGAGACAGAGAGAAACATCGATTGGTTGCCTCTTGCATGTGCCCCAACTGGAAACCAAACCTGCGACCCAGGCATGTGCCCTGGCTGGGAATCAAACCTGCCACATTTTGGTTTATGGGATGACACTCCAGCCAATTGAGCCATGGTGGCCAGGCTGTCACTCTTTAATTTCTAATGAACAGTACATGTGGATCATTATTTTGGTCTTAAAATAGATAATTATCAGTAATGTTATTCCCAAGTAAACTTGAATGATGTTATATTATTCATAATTTCCATGTAAAGTTTTTTGTTTTATTTGTATTTTTTCTCTTCTTTAACTTCTCCACACTCATAGTTGACTTTATATTTCTTATTTTTGAGGCACTTTTACTTTAAATGATTGCCTTTCTTAACATCCTGATGGTTGCTTGAGGTGAGGGAGATTGGGGGATGGGTGCAAAAGGTGAAAAAGTACAAATTAATAGTCACAAGTAGTCACAGGGAGGTAAAGTACAGCACGGAGAATATAGTAAACAGTATTGTGATAACTATGCATGGTGCCGGGTGAGTACTGGAAATACCTTGTAAAGTATATGATTGTTTAACCACTATGCTGTATACCTGAAACTATCACAAAATAATGTTGAATATAAACTGTAATTGAAAAATAAAGTTTAAAAAGATCGCCTCTCTTGTTTTTCTGTTTACTCTTTTGTAACACAATCATCCAGTGTTCATCCCTCACATCCTTCTTTTTCCCCAACACTGTTAAAATTTTGCAGAATTGGCATGGAATGTGTTATGAGAAATGGAAGATGCCTCTTGCTTTTTTATCTTTTATTATTTAACAGAAGTAAGATTATATAACTTAGTTCACTATAATAGGTCATTTAATTTCAGCATTTGTTTGTAAAATTCCATCAGTATTTTTATTTTCTATTAATGTGGGACTTAGTTAGGTTTTGTTCCAGAATGCCTGTACTTTTATTTCTTCCTGAGCAAATGATTTTTCTCTTCTCTGTTTCAGTAAGTGAATTTATATTTGGAGACGTGGCACAGTACTAGATATCTCAAACAGGAAGAAAATAGAAAAAAATCTCTGGCACTCATTCACTACTTTCTCCTGACCAGTTTCAACAGGTATCTAATGTATGTCGAGTTTTTCATCTTGCTCATACGTACCAGGCAGAGTAAAGCAGGTAGGGATTAGAGACCTTAAATGATATCTTTAAATCCAGAAGATGTATTTCTAGGTTGCTGTGACAGATTTGGTGGCTTAATTTGTTGCAGTTCTATCACTTGAACGCTGAGTGGCACTAAAGTCTAGGTCACAGATAAAATATTGCTGATTCAAATTCTAAGATTCAGGGGTCTGTTGATGGACAGGGCTTTGGAAAAGTGCAAAAAGGACCAGTAAAAGGCCCTTTGAGCTAAGAAAGAAATGTTAGTGTGATAATCAGTTATTTTTGGGAACTGGAAATTTAATCAAACTATTTTTGATATTTGCAAATTATTTGAAGACAAGAGGTAAGTGCTGCTAAAATAACTAAAGATGATTAATGTCTTGGCAACCTATTCTTGGATATTTTCCCTTTTCCTTTGCAGGGCAGTGGGTGGCTGTACTTAGAAGAAGGCTGCAGACGGAGTGCGCCCATATTTATGTTGTGAAGCTCCTGTGCATTCATAGTTGGCAACACCCGTAGGAAACATTGCTTCCGAAGTCAGGCATCTTTAGAGACTAGTTATACCTGTAAATGTGTGTTCATACATTTGAGTGAATTTGGGAAATATTAGTGTTATTGCAGTTTGAGAAAATTAGTATTTGCTTATTTTGGCAAAGGAAGAAAACTATACTTATATTTTGTTGCTTCTCTAAACTGTAAATTCTTTATTTTTTTCTGCTAATATTACATTTGTATACATATTCCTCCCAGAAAAAAGGCATATTCTTAATATCTTGCAGTTTTTTTCTACATGTATTGGATTTTTAGATACATTTGTTTTCATTACTTTAAACTTATTTTTCTCTTAAATTATTTTTTCTAAGATTGCAAAACACATCTTTATACAGTCTATTTAGAATTAATATTACATGATTTCACCTAAAACATAAGAATTTTGCAACTGCAATGATCAGCATTATTGCTATAGCAATGATTTAACTTTTTTAGAAATTAAGAGTAAAAAGTAATATTTGTACTTATTCATATATTTACTATTTGTAATGCTTTTAATTCCTTTTCTTTTAGAACTTTCCTGTGTTGTTCTACTGCCTTCTGACCACCGTAATTGCTGATGAGAATGGAACAGCCGTGTGAGTCCTTGTTTCCCGGTAAGTACTTCGTCATTTTTTTTCTGGCTGCTCTTAACACTGTTCTCTTTGTATTTGGTTTTCAGGATTTTGACCATGATGTGCTTAGATTTATATTGCTTGGAGTTTACCGGATCATTGAAATATGAGAGATTTTTGGCCATTATTTCTTACAGTTGTTTTCCTGCACCATTCTTTCTCCTCTCTGGTTCCTGGATTCAAATTATACGCTACTAGTGTTTTTGGTATTTTCACACAGGTCTCTGAGGCTCTGTTCATTGTTTTAATATTTTTTAAACCTCTCTGTTCATGAGATTGGATAACTTCCATTGTTCGTCTGAGGCATCACTGGCTCTTTCCTATATTATCATCTGTAGTTAAGATCGCATAATTAACTTTTATTTCAGGGATTATAATTTTATTTCTGAAATTTAGGGTTTTTTTACAATTTCTATTTAACTGAGATTTCCTATCTTTTCATTCATTGTAAGCATATTTCCTTTTACCTCTTTTAGTGTAATTATAATGACTGCATCAAAATCTTCATGTGCTATTTCTAACACCTCTGTCAACTTGGAGTTGGGATATAGATTTCTTTGCTCTTGAGAATGGATTATTTTTTCTGGTTCTTCATTTTTTGAACAATTTTAGATTACTTACTGGACATTGAGAAGGTTGTTTTGTGGATCATTACTACCACTAAAAAGAGGGCTCTTATTTTTATTTTAGCAGGCAGTTTTATTGGTTAATTTTTAAAATGCAGTGTTTCCTGAGTGGCAGCTCAAATCTCTGTGTAGTTTTTTTATTATCTGTTTTAATATATAAGAATTTCAATTACAGGTGACATTCAATATTATATTAGTTTCAGGTGTACAGCATGGTGGTTAGATATTTATATAACTTATGAAGTGACCCCCTGGCAGTTATTACAATTTATTGACTATAATCCCTATGCTATACTTTACATCCCAGTGATTATTTTGTAACTGCCAATTTGTTCAGTTTGTTTTTTTAGGTCTTTGGTGGGCTACTTTGTGTCTGCCCATACATGCAAGGTTCAGTGAGCACCCAGAGATTTGGGCAGATCCTCTGTGTGAGGATCATCCTAGTATGAGATAATTTTGTCCTGATGGAGGCAGAAGTCTCATACCACTCTTGACTCAGAAATCACAGGTTCTTCATTAATTCCAGGAAAAAAAGTTTCAACTCCTTATCCTGGCATTTCTAGAATATAATTCTGTCTCTTCAGGCACATAAATTCTGCCTTCTCTCCTTAGTTTCTCCTGTTCTGTGACTTGGTCACCACTAAAAAAATTCCTTGGTGTCACTCCAACATATTTTCAGTTCTCTTTCTTTTTCTTAACAGCTTCCAATGCTTAGAACATAATTTCCCTTTTCATCTGCTAGTGAGGTTCTTACTTAACCTTCAAGGACTCACTAACATATCACTTATTCTATAGTAAAAGCAGTTGCTCCCTATTCTGTGCTTTCATTATAATTTATTTATTATAACAGTTATAGAGTTAGTTTATTGTGTATGTCTGTCTGTCCAGATGGATTTGTGTTACTTTAATCAGGAACTAATTTACAGTTTTAGTGGATATTGTATTAAGCATAATGAATGTTTTGAATTAAAAAAAAAAACTAGTGACATTTCCTAGTATGTCTGTTGGGTTGGCCAAAAAGTCTGTTTAGTTTTTTTCATAAAATAAAAGATACCTTTTTTATTTCACCAATAAGTTTATTGATTTGGATATTGTGAGTGTGTTGGCTATCTCCTGCATGGTGTAACATTGATTGTTCTGAGTTAATGTCTTGGTTTGATCTCTATCAACTTCAACTTGTCTACCTGACTGTGGAGCATCATCCAGTGAGAAATCTTAAGCACCAAACTTCGCAAACCACTTTGGATGTGTTCATTCAGTCATGGCAGCTGCTCCATACATGGCACAAATCTTTTTTTGTGTTTCAGCTGAGTTTTTACCTTTCTTGAAATAATAAAGTATAATATGCCAAGAATGTTGCATATTTTCTTCCATCTTCAATATTAAAATAGTTCCAGAAAAATTCACCAATTTTGATAAGTATTTTTAAAGTTCATGCTGATATGACAGCAGTCACAATAAAATTTAACAAAATTGTTTCGAATGAAGTTAGAGACAGCTAAGTGCTTACAGAAAAAAACAAATGAAGTTTTTGGCCATTGCAATATTTTAATTTTATCTATTTTATTCTGTTTTGATATATAGTTCTAAACTTGTACTGTAGGAAAACAGTATCTTGGTAAAGAAGAGAATAAAATGTTTATATACATTAAACTCTACATAGATACATTCATTTTTTCTATTTTCATATAACATGACATTGAGGGTTTTGCGGTGTTTTTTTATTTTTTATTGTGTTAAAATACACATAAGTAAATTTACTATCTTAACCCTATATAAGTGCACACTTTAGTGGTATTAAATATTCACATTATCTTTTTTGGTTTTATATAAATTTTTGGGATGTTTGCTGTAGTTTTGTGAAATACACTATTGGTATTTTCATAGGAATTATGTTGAATCTGTGGATTGTTTTGGGTAGTGTGGACATTTTAATGATGTTAATTCTTCCTATCCATGTACACAATATGTGCTTCCACTTATTGTTATCATCTTCAGTTTCCTTCTTCAATATCTTATTTATTTCTGAGTATAGGTCTTTTACATCCTTGGTTAGATTTATTATTAGGTATTTCATTTTTTATTGCAATTACAAGTGAGATTGTTTTCATAGTTTCCCTTTCTGATAGTTCATTATTGATTTATAAAAATGCAGTGGATTTCTGGATATTTATTTTGTATCCTGTTACATTACTAAACTGATTTATCAGTTTTAGTAGTTTTTAGCAGAATCTTTAGGGTTCTCTATATACAGTATCATGCCATCTGCAAATAAAGACAATTTTACTTCTTCCTTTTTAATTTGAATGCCTTTTATTCCTTCTTGTCTGATTGCTGTGGCTAGTGCTTCCAGTACTATGATGACCGAAAGCAGTGAAAGCAGACATTCCTGTCTTATTTCTGTTAAGGGAAACACTTTCAGTTTTTGCCCATTGAGTATGATGCTGGCAAGTGGGTTTGTCATATATGGCCTTTATTATGATGAGGTATATTCCCTTTATTCTCACTTTGCTGAGAGCTTTTATCAAAAATGTTGCTAGATTTTATCAAATGCTTTTTCTGCATCTATTGAAATGATCATGTGATTTTTAGTCTTTGTTTTGTTTGTGTGGTGTATTATGTTTATTGGTTTATGGATATTGTAACAACCGTGCATTCCTGGAATAAATCCCACTTGATCATGGTGTATAATATTTTTAATGTATTGCTGGATCTGGTTTGCTATTTTGTTGAGGATTTCAGCTTCTACATTCATCAGGGATATGAGCCTAAAATTTTTGTTGTTTGTAGTGTCTTTATCTGTTTCTAGAATTAGGATAATGTTGGCCTTGTAAAAAGAGTGTGAGTGTCTTTTGTCCTATTGAATTTTTTGGAATACTTTGAGGAGAGGTGTTAACTATTCTCAGGATGTTTGGTAAAACTATCAGAGAAGTCATTCAGTCCAGGACTTTTGTTTGATGAGTGTTTTTTGATTACCGCTTCAATTTCATTAGTTGCAAAATATGTTAGATTTTCTGATTCTTCATGGTTCAGTTTGGAAAGATTGCATGTTTCTAGGAGTTATTAATTTCATCCAGGTTGTCTAATTTGTTAGTGTGTAGTTTTCACAATATTTTATTATCCTTTATATTTCTGTGGTGTCACTTATCACATTAGCTCTTTCATTTCTGATTTTATTTATTTTGGTCCTCTCTCTTTTTTCTTGATAAGTCTGGTTAAAGGTTTTTCAATCTTGTTTATCTATTCAAGGATCCACCTCTTGGTTTCAGTGCTCTTTTGTATTTTTTTTTAGTCTCTATGTCATTTATTCTCACTCTAATCTTTATTATTTCCTTCCCTCTACTTACTTTGGGCTTTGTTTGATGTTGTTTTTCTAGTACTTTTAGGTGTAATGTTAGTTTATTTATATGAGATTTTTTTTGTTTTTTTGATAGGCCTGTATTGCTATAAATTTCTCTCTTAGGATTGCTTTCACTGTGTTCTATGGGTTTTTGGTTGCTGATTGTTCATTTGTTTCAAGGTATCTTTTTATGTTTTCCTAGATCTCATTGTTAACACATTCATTGTTTGCAACATGCTATTTAACCTCCATGACCTTGTGTTGTGCTTTTCAGTTTGTTTCTTGTGATTGATTTCTAGTTTCCTACCATCATGGTCAGATGATTTCAATCTTCTTAAATTTATTGAGACTTATTTTGTGTTTTAACATATGGTCTGTCCTAAGAAAATGTTCCCTGTGCACTTGAAAAGAATGTATATCCTGCTGCTTTGGAGTGAAATGCTCTGAAGATATCAATTAAATTGATCTGATCTAGTGTGTTATTTAAGGCTGCAGTTTCCTTGTTGACTTTTTGTCTGGAAGATCTATTCATTGATGTCAATGGGTGTTAAAATCCCCAACCGTGTCTGTAGTATTGTTGATCTACTCCTTTATGTTCCCAAAGATTTACTTTATATATTTAGGTGCTCCTATATTGGGTGCATATGTGTTTACAAGGGTTATATTCTCTTTTTGGATTGATCCCTTTAGCATTATAAAATGTCTTTTTTGTCTCTTTCTATGGCCTCTGTTTTGAAGTCATTTTTTTCTAACAGAAATATTGCTATCCCAGCTTTCTTTTCATTTCTATTTGCATTGACTATCTTTTTCCGTACTTTTATTTTTAGTCTGTGTGTATCTTTTGTTTTTGATGTTGGTTTCTTGTAGACAGCATATATATTGGTCTTGTTTTCTTATCTATTCAGCTATCTTATGCCTTGTGACTATTTTCTAACTACCAATTTATATTTGCAAGAGTTTCACTTTATTTTATTTTTTTTTATGTTATTGATTATGCTATTACAGTGGTCTCAATTTTTTCCCCTATGTCCCCCACCACCCACCACACCCTACTCCTTCTGGTGATCCCCCCTCCTTGTTCATGTCCATGGGTCATGCATATAAGTTCTTTGGCAACTCCATTTACTATAATTGCTCTTAACATTCCCCTGCCTATTTTGTACCTTCCAATTTGTACTTCTTAATCCCTTCACCTTGTTCCTCATTCTCCTAGAACTCTATCCTAACTGGCCACTCTCACAATGATCTCCATATCTGCGATTCTGTTTCTGTTCTGCTTGTTTGCTTATTTTGTTTTTTAGATTAAGTTGTTGATATTTATGTATTTATTTCTGTTTTAATGTTCATAGTTTTGATCCTCTTTTTCTTAAATAAGTCCCTTTAACATTTTATATGATGTATTGGTGATGATGAACTCCTTTACCTTTACCTGGTTTGGGAAGCACTTTATCTGCCCTTCTATTCTAAATGATAGCTTTGTTGGATAAAGTAATCTAGGTTGTACAGGTCCTTGCTTTTCACCACTTTGAATACATCTTGCCAGTCTCTTGTTGCCTGCAGAGTTTCTTTTGAGAAATCAGCTGACAGCCTTAAGGGAACTCCTTTGTAGGTAACTTCCTGCTTTTCTCTTGCTGCTTTGTAAATTCTCTTCATCTTTAACCTTTGGTATTTTAATTATGATGTATCTTGATGTGGTTCTCTTTGTGTCTATCTTGTTTGGGACTCCCTGTGCTTCCTGGACTTGTATGTTTATTTCCTTCACTAAATTAGGGAAGTATTCTTTTATGATTTTTTCAAATAACTTTCCAATTTCTTACTTTCTCTCCTCCTTCTGGCACACCTATGATATGAATGTTGGAGTGCTTGAAGTTGTCCCTGAGGCCTCTCCCTATCCTCAACTTTTTGGATTCTTTTTTTCTTCTTGTGGTACTGATTGGATGTTTTTTCTTCTTTATGTTCCAAATCATTGATTTTTTAAAAATATATTTTCTTGATTATGCTATTACAGTTGTCCCATTTTACCTCATCATTTCCCTCCACCCTGCACACCCCCTGCCACTCACACTCCCCCCCTTTAGTTCATGTCCATGTGTCATAAGTTCTTTAGCTTCTACATTTCCCACACCATTCTTGCCCTCCCCCTGTCTATTTTCTACCTACCCTCTATGCTACTTATTCT
>PVKU01009875.1:0-57608 GCA_004027475.1 Anoura caudifer | reverse complement strand
AGTGTGGGAAATGTAGAAGCTAAAGAACTTATGACACATGGGCATGAACTAAAGGGGGGAATGTGGGTGGGAGGGGTGTGCAGGGTGGAGGGTAATGAAGGGGGGAAAATGGGACAACTGTAATAGCATAATCAATAAAATATAATTTAAAAAAAACTAGAAAATATTGAGGGAATTAATGAAGTCCTAAATACATGTAGCAATGATTCATGTTCATGGGTCAGAAGATTCAGTCCTGCTAACATGTCAGTTAAGCACAAATGGATCCATACATTCGATATGGTCGAAACCGAAATCTTCGCAGGCCTTCTTGTTGTAGACATCAGCAAACTGGTTCCAATGTTTGTATGGACATGCAGAGGGTCTGGACCAACCAGAACGGCTCCGAGGCAAGAAAGTTGGAGGACTCACCCCCTGATTTCAAGACTGACTGTGGAGGTACAATGAGGACAGGGGTGTGTGCCCAGTGGGCAGATTCAGGAGGGCAGACACAGCCCCACATTTCTACAGGCGACTGATCTTCAGTGAAAGGGCCCAGGAGGTTTGATGGCAGAGGCTCCTGTTTTCAGCAAAGTGCTGGGACAACTGACGTCGCATGTGAAAATGAAAACCTCGGCCATCCCTTCTCACCATGCACAAAAATTAGCTCACAGAGGATCATAGATAAACATGTAAGAACTAAAACTACAAACTTTTTAGAGAATAGAAGATAGTATTTGTAACTTTGGTTCAGGCAAGTATTTCCTAGATACAAAAACCATAAAATAAAGAAGTAGTAAATTGCCCCTGGTTGCTGTGGCTCAGTGGATTGAGTGCCAGCCTGTGAGCCAAAGAGCTGCCAGTTCAATTCCCAGTCAGGGCCCATGACTGGGTTGTGGGCCAGGTCCCCAGAAGGGGGCGAGTGAGAGGCAACCACACATTGATATTTCTCTCCCTCTCTTTCCCCCTCCCTTCCCCTCTCTCTAAAAGTAAATAAATAAATCTTTTTTAAAAAGTAGTAAATTGGATCTCCATCAAGATGGAAAGTTTTGCTTTTTAAAAGATACTGATAATAAGATAGAAAGGCAAATCGAAGACTGAGAGAAAATATTTGTGAAACGTTTGTCCAGTAAGCAATTTGTATCTAAATTATATACAGATATCTTACAACTCAATTACATGAAGACAACCCAATTCTTAAAAATCAGTGAAATATCTGGAAAGACAGTTTACTGAAAAAGATGTATGAAAGGCCAAGAACTTATTACCTTCTGAGAAACTCTTGGGAACAAATACTTCTCCAAAGAAGAGGTGGGAAAATGTCGGCCTCAGGAGTTGCCAGGGTAACACAGATGAGAACCACCACGAGGTACAGTTCCTGGCACGGAGCAGCTGACACCATGGGAAGATGGCTGGCGGTGCCCAGGCTGGGGGCGCTGCCACTCGGGAGGTCCGTCAGGGTCTTACAGAGTTAGGTGTGAACTCTGATGCAGCCAAGCCACCCACTTCTAAGTGTATGAGCTGTAACTATGTTCACAAAGACTTTGCCCCTGAGCGTTCACAGCAGTGTTATTCACAGCCCCAAAGGGGAAAGACTGCAAGGTCCACGTTTTTGTGAATGGATAGGCTCATCTTGGTGGAATTCTACCCAGCAGTAAAATCCAACGAACGAAGACAAAGCGCTATACCAAGTGAAAGAAGCCAGACATAAAGGCTGTAAACTCTGTGATTCTAGGTGTATAGATTCTGCACGAAAACTACAGCAGCAGAAGGCAGAGGGGGCGGAGGAGGGCTGCGTGGGGAGGTCTGGGGTGAGGTGGGGAGGTCCTGGATCGCTGCTGCAGCAGGGACTCAGCCCAGCACGCACAGCTGTCTACAGCCATTGAATTGGATGCTTAAAACCAGAGCTTGTTGTCTCATTGACATAAAAGGCACCTCAGTAAAAAAGGGCACAGAAAGCTAAACGTATATATTACTGAGGGCCCCACAAACGCCCACCGGGTGCGAATGCGCACACACGTGAGAAAGCTCACAAGGCTTTGTTCGTGAGGTCCCCAAACTGGAAACTATCCAACGTTCAGGTCAGCCAAGTGGGCAAGCTGGGGCGTGAAAGCCAGTGGCCTGCAGATGGCCCAGCAACGTGGAGACGTTCCACAGGCGTCGAGTTGAGAGAAGCAGCCGGTCATAGCACAGCCGGCTCTGAGTCCATGCAGATGAAGTTCGGAAAAACAAACCGAAATGTATAAATAAAGACGGGGAGTAACCGTGAGTGAGGCTGGCCAACCCGAGTTGGCCGGGAGGGGGCACTGCTGACTCCTGTCCCAGGTTCCGTTTCTGGCTTTGCTAGGGAGGCCCCATTTACAAGGCTGCTGTTACCCGCAGATTTTATGGACTTTTCTGTGGATCTGCGGTATCTCACAAGGCAAAGGCTTTTAAAACAACAAAGTGCGTTCTTGTGTCCCCAAGATCTCACTGGCTCTGGTGTTGAGAGAAGAGGTTGTCAGATTCATCCGCACCTAAGCACAGGTGGCACCGGGGTGCACAGGCCACATCTGTGAGTGACGATCAACATCGGTCGTTCCTACAGAAAACGGGGCTGACCGTTAATAATAAAAGTCTTGAGTGTTTAGTCCGTTAAAAAGATACAGGTTAATCACACTGAAAGATAAATAATATATTTAAAAAATAATTAGAATCACCCAAATTAACTGAAGGCCGTATTCGGGGAGATCAGATTTTAAGCACTGAGAGACACATAAACAGTAAAATGTGACTTAGAGGTAAAGGGAAATGGTTCTTGGTTGGTGTGTGGCCGTTGTGTCGTCAGGAAAACCACACAGCGGCTTCCTGACTCATATGTGGGGTTCACGGGGGTGACGCTGGTTAACAGTCATGCAGGTTCCGGGGGTACAGTCCTGTGAGACATCATCCATATAGGTGCTGTGTGCTCACCACCCCATCTATCCAGGGCGCGGGGTGGAGGGAACTCAGGGTTAGAAACCTCGTCTCTGGCCAGGTCCCTGTCCAGAAAGGCAGTGACATGTCCCACCTGGCTGTGCTGCGAGGGTGCCTGAAAATGTGCATGGCACGTGATGGGCTCTGCGATTTCTACAGCAACTCCTTGTTACCCAACCACCTGCAGAAAGTCATTTTTCACTAGGATGAGGCTTCTTTCAGTGTGAACACCCACCTAGGCACCTGATGGTGGACTCACCTGTCTGAAGTCCTTGTGGTCAGGGCAGGGCAGCCTGCTGCAGGAGCTTGGGAGAGAAGAGGCCTTGCCCAGGGGGCTGGGGAAGAGTTCCCCCAGAAAGCAACAGGATCAGCTTTCGAACTGTGCATAGGTTGTTTCCACACACACCCCTAGTTAGAAGTGTGAGAAAGCGGCAGAGGGCCTCACGGTGAGAGGGGCAGCTGCAGGGACCCTGGGAGCCCAACAGACACCCATATGACAGGGCCACAAACCCACACATGGCTGCCCCTCCTCCTGTGGACACAGGCACTCGTGGGGAGAGACAGCCAACTCTCTGCGGAGTGCCTGGCTGCAGGAGGCAGCAGCAAACCCAGGACCTCAGTCAACAGGATGAACAGTGTGAAGGTGCAGGAGACCACCTGGGCCTCCCCCCACCCTGAGAGGGCCTCCACCTTCCCAGTCCACAGGGCAGGGTGGCGGTGCTCCATGTGAAACTCCCTCCCAGCACCCCCTGCCCTTCCAGGGTCTCCCCATCCTCAGGATGAAGCCCAAACTAGCCCAGCTCAAGACCCTGCTGATGGGCACCTGCTGGCTACTCTTAGCTCCAACTTTCCTCAAGTCCCACCTCTCTTCCCAGGGCCTTTGATCTCCCTCCTCCTGCTCCCTCACCTCAATATCAGGTGGTGCCAGGCCTGTGTCACCTGACACTGTGCTCCCTGTGAGCAGAAGTGGGCTGACATTTAGATTCTGCCGTAGGACAGTGACCCAGGGCTGGCTGCAGGCCAGCATGCATTCTGTGCAGCCTGGGCTGGGTGATATGGGTGAGCTGGAGATAGACCCCCGCCCGCACTGAACCCTCAACCTGGTGGGGACACAGATATTTGAATCCCCAGGGAGACCATGCCCAGTAGGAGGAGTCTCTGCCAGTGACTGGGGCCAGGGAGTTACTGGGGGTAAGGGAGGTGGGGAGGTACAGGGGAGGTAGGGGGTGGGGGGGGCGGGTACAGGGAGGAGTGAGGGACGGTGCAGCAGGGGGAGGCAGGGAGGTCCGAGCTCCCAGGCAGGCAAGCAGAGCTGCGTCCTGGCTGCACAGGGGAGCCTCCGTGAGGATAACGGGTCTAAGGGCATCAACGGAATATGAGGCCCACGCCAAGCACTCGCTAGTGTCCAGAGGACAGCAGGCAGCCCACAGAAGTTAGTTACTCTTCAGTGAGGACGTGGCAAGGGGAACCTACTGCAGACAGAGGGAGCCGTACACGCAAACTCGTGCCAAGGAGAGGCAGGGTGAGTGTGCGGAAGAAGGAGGTGGTGGTGGGTAGAAGTGCCCCGTGAAAGGCTGGGGGACTGGGGAGGAGAGAGGTCAGATCTCAGAGAAATGCTCCCCCACTGCCACCGCGCAGCTCCGCGTGGGTTCCCGGGCCACACAGCCGCTGCATGCAGTGCCCCGCCCCCACGCCCGGCTCACTTGCGCCCCCAAAGCCAAATCGATCTGGCTGTAAACCTCGTTGCCCTGGAAACTGAAATAATCTTTGGAAGTCAGCTCATGGCAACTCCGCTCACGCGCGTGGGTGTCACGGTTATTAGACAAGCTGATTTACACACTGTCCTTTTAAAACCCGCAGGGCACCAAAGGGAAAGGAAGCACGCTCTCCCTGCTGTTCTGGGAAGTCCTCGCGCGGGGGGGTGGGGGGCTGGCGGGCAGGACAAGGAGGTTCAGCTGCTGCTGTGAAACCTGCTCCTTCCCGCCACGGCCGCCGTTCGAGTCAGTCCCACGCAATTGTGCCAGGAGCCGCGGAACGGCCTTTGCAGATCCACCGGGCAGATGGTTTCCTCCAACGGTGGGCGAGGGGCCCCTGTGCGCGCGCTGCCGGCGAATGCGGGCGCCGCTTTGTCCAGATGCCAGGGGCCTCTGGGGGCTGTGCCGCAGCTCACGAAACGCCAACGACACTGCGTCCGGGGGGCGTCTCCACAGCTCGAGCTTGCAAGTGGGCGGGGGAGCGGAGGTGTGTTCTCACGGCGCCCCGACACGCGCGCGCACCCATCCGCGTCCCCTCGCAGCAGCCACGCCCGCCTCGCCGGGATCCAGCGCAAAGTTATTTACCGCTGCGATCAGCCGGCAGAGCGAGTCATAGGCTCCCCAGGCCTCCGGCTGCGGCGGCAGGGACGGCGCGGAAGGAACCGGGCGCAGGCCTAGCCGCTCAGCCCGTGGGACCTCCGCGGACCTCCCAGAGACGCCCCCTCCCCGGGCCTACTTTCGAGAAGCGGATGGAGAGGCCGAAGCGGCCTGGGGGAGGCCCTCTCTCCCGCCGCCCCCATCCACGCGCCTTCCTCTCACCCACCTTGCGATCTCTGGGTCGGAACGAGGCGATTTAACCCCCACCCCTCCACCAGGTGCACTCAGGCCTTGCGCCGCTTTCGAATGAATTAACTCACAACCACCGGCGTCTGGGGGAGGAAACACCTGCCTGACCCGAAGAGAAGGGTTTATCCAAGGTTCTGCGTGAGGCTTCACCTCTAACCACCCATCCACCGCGCGCGCGAGCCGGTGCTGGTCAGGCCCCGCGGGTGGTCGCGGCCCCCGAGCTCCTCCGCCCAGACCCAGCCGGCACCCCGGCGGCCCCTCCCCCGGGCTCGCCTCCCCTCCTCCGTCCCCTTCCCCCCATGCTGTTCCCCGTACGCCCCCCGCGGCACCGGGCTCCCCGGCAACCCAGCTAACTTCCTCAGGCTTCGTGGCCCCCGGCAAGCGGGTGGACCAGGAGGGCGGCCCGGTCCGCGTTGTCAGAGAAGCGTAGACGTACCGCGCGGGAGGTGGGAGGTGCTGCGGGTGGGGCTTGGGGGCTCCTGGGTAGAGAGCCCCGGGGCGGGGAGTGTCGTTGCCTAAGCGGCCAGGGGCGCGCACACTGGGAGGAAGGTGAAGAGACGCGCGAGGGGGGGAGCGACTCTGCTTGAGGAGGCGGCAGAGGGGCTTCCCAGGGGCTGCGGGGCTGGGGGGCGGGGCTGGGCGGCGCCGGGTCCAGGCGGGGCGCGGGCGGGGTGCGGAGAGCCGCGCGTCCTGGGAGGGGCGCCGCCGGCTGGGGAGGGGGCGCGCGCCCTGCGCTCCTCCGCGGCGCATCGGTTCCCGGCGCGGGGCCGCGGCGGCGGCGGCGGGAGGCGGAGGATGCGGGCTCCGGCGGCGGCGGTTGCGGCGGCGCGGGCCCGGGAGGACGCGGGAGGATGAGGAGGAGGCCGGCGGTCCGGCCGCGCGGCGCCGGGAGGAGGCGCAGGCGGCGGGGGCGGCGGCGGGCGGCGGCGGGCGCGCGGGGTGCGGGCCGGCTCGGGCGCGGAGGATGAAGTGGAGCGTCCGCGGGGCCTGCGCCGCGCTCTCTTCCTGCCTCCTGCTCGCCTGCGCGCTCAGCGCCGCCGCCGTCGGCCTCAAGTGCTTCTCGCTGGGCTCGGAGCTCCGCGGGGAGCCGTTCCGGCTGGGGGCGGCTGCTGGTGCCTTCTACTCAGGGCTGCTGCTAGCCGCCGGCCTCTCGCTGCTCGGCGCCGCCCTGCTTTGCTGCGGGCCCCGGGAAGCGCCCCTCGCGGGGCCGGGGGCCGGCACCGGGCTCGGGGTCTCCGCAGCCCCGGGAGGCTCTCCAGAGGCTGCGCCGGGCGAGCCTGGAGCCTCAGTCGGGCCCCCGGGGCCGGTGAACAGCCAGAACCTGCTCCTGCTCGGTGTCCTCGTCTTTATGCTCGGTGTCCTCAGCGCCTTCGCGGGCGCCGTGATCGACGGCGACACCGTGTCCCTAGTGGAGCGCAAGTACTCCCACTACTGCTTGCCCCCACGCGCGCCGGCCGCGGCCCCCGGCCCCGCGGCTGCCGCCCCCGGCCCAGCCCCCGGCGCGCCGCGAGCACGCAGCACCTTGGACAGCGCCACGTCCGCCAAGTGCCGCCAGCTGAAGGACTACCAGCGGGGCCTGGTGCTGTCCACCGTCTTCAACTCGCTCGAGTGCCTCCTGGGCCTGCTCAGCCTCCTGCTGGTCAAGAACTACAGGTCGTCACAGGCCCGGCGCGGCCGTCGCGGCCGGCGGAGGGGCAGTCGGGCCCTGGCGCGGCCCCGCAGCGGCCCGGGTCTCCGAGTGCAGCTGCCAGCCTCCCGGGTGCGGCGGGGCCGGCGGGGCCGGCGGGGCCGACGGCTGCAGCCTCGCCCGAGTGAGGCTTCCATTCTGTCTCCAGAGGAGTCGGACTTCACTGCCCCAGGGGACTGCGTGGGATTCACGGCACACCACGCTGTCTCCTACATCAACGTGGGCGTCTTCCACGCGTCGGACGAGGCAGGTGTGGAGGTGTGCTGCGGAGGGCACCCGTCTGTGGAGCTCCCGGGCTACTCGCCCTCGGACCCCGACCTCAACGCCTCCTACCCCTACTGCTGCCGGCCGCCCTGCGAGGCAGCGCGCCCCTGGGAACCAGGCCGGGCCTGCTGAACCCAGGACAGACCCCGCTGCGCGCTTCCCCGCCCGCCACCACCCCAGGAGGCCAGGGCGGGCGGGGCTCAGAGTCAGGCCTCGGCCTTGAGGGCACATCTCCAGGGCCTGTCAGCCCAGCGTGAGGCCTCCCTGTCATGAGAATGCCCCTCCGGTATTATCATTTCTGTGTCTGGGAGGTTTCTCTTCTTTTCTGTGTCTCTTCGTATCCGGATTCCATTTTCAAGTTTACAATAAATGTTTGGGGTTAGCTCAGCTCACCCCAACCGCACTTCTCCTTGGCAAGTCCGTTCCCTGGGGCGACGCTCCCAGGTCCGGGGTGAGAGCTGCCGTGCAGGGCGATTCCACGGGAGGAAGACGCCTCCGACCCAGAGGACAGAGGACAGACAAGTTCAGGAGTGAAGGCGCGGGAAGCACCTGACAGCAACACTTTGTACACGGATGTGCCTGCTTTGTTGATAATTTCTTACTGTAAAGCTCCATAAACAGTGGAAATGTTTGGTAAATTTATTGCCATTTAAACTTGGTGAGTCCCTTTATTAAATCAGTTGCTATGTTATTGGAGTTGGAGGGTATCTGCACATGGACCCAGGTGGGGGAATGGCTGAGTCAGCCACTCAGATGTGGGTCCCAGCAGCTGCAGCCCACTGGGGGGCAGGCGGAACGGGCCTCCTGCGACGGGAGCGTGCTGTACCAGGTCCCATACGTGTCTGTTTTTGGAAACTGATGATGAGGTTCCTACGGCAAAACTGGGCTTATTTTTGGTTAATACATGTGAACAACCCAATCCTATTTTGGAAAACCGCAGTCATAGTTTTTTCTGGCAAAGATTACTTTCCTGTTGATTAATTCATTAATCTGGGAATGGGAGCCTCGTAGCATTTCATTTAAAATATACCCCTTAGTTGACAGGAAGGCCATAGTTTTAAAGCGTCAGGACAAGTGTGCACACTTACATGTACCATGTGAAATGCGTTTGGGTGATGGTGAGGATGCTGGGAATCGAGTGTCCGTCCCTTCTGGAGGCCTGGCTGGGAGCCAGGCCAGCTGAGTCTTGGGAAAGGTGATGCGTGTTCCGCAGGCTGGAATTGTGGCATCAGGCAGGTGTGTGCTGACTTGGAACTTGCCCAGAGCAGAGCCCTCCCTGACACAGGGCGGTGGGGGCTCTCCTGCAGAACAAGGTGGGGACACACTGGTGCTCTGCCAGGGGTGAGCACCGTGCAAACCCTTTAGGTGAGGAAAACAAATGAAATGAGATGTGTTGATAGTACTGGGTGTCCACTTCTCCAACTGTGAGAAGGTACCCAGATTTAGGGGTGGGGGTGGAGTCTCCAAGTGCAGGCTCTAGGCTGAGACCTCTGGTCAGCTCCCAGGCACTGTGTGCAGAGCCAGAGGTCCCCTGGACCTTGGATGACCAAGGCCGCATCCTGGCTGGGACATGGCCAGGCTGCCACACTGCCGCAGAGGAGTAGAGACCTGTCACCCTGCAGCGGTGACAGACCCACTGGCCTGATATTCCATGTCTGTGAATCTCGAGTATCTGACCAAAGAGGCAACGAGCCAATGTCCGCTCCTTGACACATCAATGCCACCAGAGAAATGGTCACTCACGTCCAGTGTGCTGGGTTCTCTTCGCATGCATGTGCACATCAGGCCTCCGGACTGGCCAGGATAAGAGCAGGCCCTGCAGCCCCGCTGGTCTTTGCAGCCTGCACCCTACCCCCACCCCGGCCATCAGCCTAAAGCAGCAAATGGGACAAGTGGGAGCCAAAGTGGCTGTGAAAGTGTTTCCTATCTGCCTCAAGCAAACCAGCCAGGCGTGGCCAGGCCCTTGCTGCTCCCCCGGTGGCCCAGACCTGCACGGTGGGGGCCCACTCAGTGCAACCCCGGGGGGCGCAGGGTCTGGAGGGGCACACGGGCACAGGGACACGAGGCATCAGACCTCCTCAGACCCTGTCCTCTGAGCTGGTTCGTTTCACACACTTTGTGCAGCTTACACATCAGATGCCTTATGCGTCTCAAACTCGCATTGAAACCAGCGGCCTCTCTAAAGTGTCAGACGGGTCTTGTGATGGAACAGAAGGCAGAGCGGAGCAAACAGGGCCACAGGGCCAGCACCAACACCAGTGGCATCTTCTGTGGGGGCATCTGGCCAGGCATAGGGAGCCTCTGGGCCCAGCCAGCTGCTGTGCCCCTAGAGAATTTCTATGTGACCAATGAACCAGGTGACAGTTTTTCAGATGCCAATGTTTCTAACTTCACAAATACTCTTAACCTCCCTTTACAGAGACTGATATAAGGGCGTGAGATACTAGAGTTTTATTTTTGAAAGTTTGCTACAGGAAACAGAGTCTCAAATATCTCTTAAGCTGAAGTTGTTCCCCAGTGTGGTCCTCAGGGAGCGGATGGGGTCGTGCAAGTCCCCCGCAGCCTGTGATCAGGAGCAGCTTCCCCAGAGCACTCCAGGCTTGGGATTGCCACGCACCCTGCAGCCCTCCGTCCATGCTCATGCTGCCCTGCAAAGTGTGAGTCAGTCCTTTCAGAACTGGTTTTCTGTGCTCTGTGGAAAACTAAACCAGTTCCCAGGCCTTTCTTAAAGTAGGTCTTATTCTGCTTCTCAGAACAATCGTAAACTCTTGGAATGCTGGAGGTCAGAAGGAAGGTGTGTGGACAGACCAGGCCTCGGGCACCTGCCTTCATGTGGCTCCTCAGTCAGAGGGGCTCTGCTCTCGGCAGCACAGACCAGGACTGGCTTTCTGACTGAAATTCAGTGAAACAATCATTTACTTTAAAAAATCCATCAGGTGGTGTTGGTGGAGAAGATCAAACCACTGGTGATTATATTTTTATTCCTGGCAGGTGTCACAACCCAGTGCAGGCGGAAGTCTCCAATGTGTGCACACACACACCCGTGCACACATGCACACATGCACACATGTGCATGCAGATACAGGATTGCACACAAAACACAGAGCCACATGGGTGCACATATGTGGGCCTATCACACATGTGCACAGATGTGTGTGTGCTCACACTGCCTCCGGAGTGTCTGAGGGGCCCCCTGACGTAGCTCTGCAGGTATGCATGTGAGGAGCATGTCCCAGAAGGTAGCTGGTGGGTGCTGAGCTGCACGGTGGCCCTGCCACAGCCCAGCAGGGGCGTGCCTCTCACCAGGTGACAGTGCAGACAGGGGCCGCAGGCCGCACTGGGGCACTGGCGATGTGCTGGGCCGGCTGAGTCTCAGGCCCATGGGTGGGTCTGTGTAGCACAGACACTGTGTTTGGTTGTGCTGACCCTTGGGGTTGCCTTCGGGTCGCGCTCCCACCGGAGCACGGCTGGCACCCGCCACACGGCCCTCCTGGTTGTCGGAACCCACAGGCACTGTTTTCCCACCACTGCACAATGGAGGATAAACGACAGAGACCTTGAGAACAATGGATTCTAGTTTATGAATGAACTTACTGTACCTGTGTACCTGTTTATAAACATGAGGCAGAGACAAAGCCTAAATCCATCGGTGTACTTTCAGACAACCTAAGGTCTTTGCTTAATTTGCTACTTTTCAGCACAGGAACAAAACACCAGCCAAATGGAAGAGTGAAGCGTGACTCAGGAACTCGCCTGCACGCGTTGTATGTCCTCAACGTGACTTCTCCTGAGCACCCCCGAAGTGGCAGGGAGGTCCAGTGAGCCCTGTTCAGAGGTGGGCGCACCAGTTTTCCTACCACGTCTATGTGTAGCGGGAATCCACTCACACACACGTGCCTGTCTAGAGAAGCCCTGATCACAGTCCACCATTCTGACTGCTGTGGATCCTCAAGTGCAGGTCAGGGAGCCCTGGTCACCACAGGGTCCATACAACCTGGGTCAGGGTGCCATGCGCTCACAGAGCACTGCCTGCCTCCCTGCACCACCCCATGGCCTTATCCTGGCCCTGCTGACCTTCTGGGAGGCACCAAGGGCAGGAGGGCGGCAGAAAGAGGGTGAACTGTGGTCGCTCTAGCCCTGCACCCTGCCCGGGTCTGCCCACGCCCAGGAGAGGGGCCCCTGCCTGCCTGCCTGCCTCCTGCCCCCCTGGGGCCTGGGTTTGGCCTCCACATCTGCCACAGTCCTTGCACTCCCCAAAGCACCAGCCTGATCCCTTTCTTCATCTCCACTCCTGATTCAACGTTTTCCTACTCAGAAACTTCCAAGAACTGACCTTTTCCTGAAGGAAAGTAATGCACCTCCTGAACCTGGCCCAGCCGGATGGTCTAGCTTTCTCTGTGGGCCTCCAGGGTCCAGGGGCAAATGGATAGGTGTTCTCACCTGTGGGGCCCCATGCATGAATAGGCAATAGGTCTGGTGATGGAGGCTGGTGCTGCCTGGACCACCTCAGGGCCAGGACCACCTCAGAGCTCCATTCCCTGTTTTTTCCTGGCTTCTGGCGGCTGCTGGTTGGCGTTCCTTGGTGTGAAGGCTCATTACCCCCGTGTCGGCCTCTGCCTTCACATGGCTGTCTCGCACGTCTGTGTCTCTCTGTCTCTCACAAGGACACTGCCACTCAGTGTAGGTCCCACTCTAATCCAGTCTGATCTTCAAATACTCCATTTCCAAATAAGGCTATGTTCTGAGTGGACCAGCGTTTTGGGTGGATGATACTGAACCCAGTATAAACTCAGTCAAGGTTAGTGGTTCATTCCTCTCTTTTTGCATGGAGCTTGCCCTGTAGGCCTCAGCAGCCAAGGCACCCCTTGCTTGGGCCAGGGCCCCCCGAGGGCGAAGTGGGAGCTTCATCAAACCAGGATCTTCATGAACCTGAATACTCCTGTCCAATGGATATTTGTTTTGTTTTTAAGATTTTATTTTTGGGAGAGGGGAAGGGAGAGAGGAAGAGGGAGGGAAACATCAATCAGCTGCCTCTCGCATGCCCCCAGCCAGGTACCAAACCCACAACCCAGGCCTGTGCCCTGACTTGGAATCGATCTGGTGACCTTTCGCTTTGTGGGATGACACCCAACCCACGGAGCTGCACCAGTCACAGCTGGATGAATATTCTTTGAAACGCTCAAATGTTAACACCAATTGCCCAAGGAGAAAAGCTCCCTTTGGCTGATTTGGAAACGTTTTCAGATAGTAACTGACTGACTTTGCAAACCCACGGTGGCAGGCCGAATTCCTCTCTGTGGCAGGCGGGGGCAGGAGTGGCCGGGACCACTCCTGCTGAAGAGGACACCCCCAGGCCTCCCACACCAGCACAATCGTGGGACTGTGAGTTGGCCTCAGTCTTGTTCATTTTAATTATTTTTTCTATAAATTACTTTTGTTGTTGTTCAATTATAATTGTCGTATTTTCTCCCTACCACTCCCCTGCAGCCCACCCAAAGCCACCTCCCTCCCTCACTTCCACCCTCCCCCTTGGTTTTGTCCATGTGTCCTTTGTAGTAGTTCCTGAAAACCCTTCTCCCCACTGTCCCCTCCCTACTCCCCTCTGGCTATTGTTAGATTGTTCTTAATTTCAATGTCTCTGGTTATATTTTGTTTGCTTTTTTCTTTTATTGGTTATGTTTCAGTTATAAATGCTGGAAGCAACCTAAGTGCCCATCAGCAAATGAATGGATCAAAAACCTATGGTACATTTACACAATGGAATACTATGCAGCAGAGAGAAAGAAGGAACTCCTACCCTTTGCGACAGCGTGGATGGAACTGGAAAGCATTATGCTAAGTGAAATAAGCCAAGTGGTGAGGGACAAATACCATGTGATCTCTCCTTTAACTGGAACATGGTCCTGCTTGTTTCAGAGGCTGTTTTTGTGCCTCCTCTCTTGCCCCCCAGTCCATTTTGTGTCCCTGTCCTCTGGCCCCGTTCTTCTGACCATCTGGTACGTTGCCTTTGCTGGGAGCCTCCCTCAAATCCACCGTAGGGCAGTGCCTGCTCCACTGGCCCTTCTGCCCAGGGCTCCTAACACCGGTCCCAGGGGGCCTGCTTGTTGAGAGTCCCTTCTGCCTCCCAAGGGTGATTCTTGTTTGTTTGTTTTTTTTTAAATGTAGGACTTCAGTTCTCCTGCACTGGAGCTTGTCTGCTCCGGTGGAGTGCCCTCCCTCCCCTCCTGCCCCTTCCAGCCTTCCCTCCAGGCTGCACCTGAAGCCACAGGGTCCCACCCTCACCTGCCCACCCAACAAGCTCACCAGCCCCTGGGACCCTGTAGGGCACCTATAGAGCATGCCTTGTCTTTGGGCACCAGTGGGTAAATGGCTAATAGGTCCTGGGAGCTCCTCACAGCCAGGCCCTGCCTGACAAGCACTTTAGATTCACTTCCTCCCTTAATCTTCAGTCATTTCACAGGTGGGGAAGCCAGGCTTCGGGAATGCACTTGTGAGCCCAGGACAGGACTGTGTGAGAGCTGGAGGCCTGGGCTGTCCCTCCTGGTGCTAGGGTGTGACCTTGCCTTGTTCCAGCCACAAGGCCCACAGCTCTGTTCCCAAGCAGCATCTGTGGCTGCAGATCAGCCAATGCCAAGCCGAGGTCACCTGGACTCCCCACCCCCCACCTCATGAACTCCCCCTTGTCTCCTGCTGAGACTTCCTGTCCCACCTTCTTTCTATAGAAGCTTCTGATCCCAGGTAGTCCCCAAGACTCCCTGTGCTTGGGGGGTGGGCTGCAGCCCATTTCATGGATCATTAGTATCACCAAATTTAATCAGTTGGGTTTTGTTTTTAACACTGCCATTGTTTTTATTTTTGTATTAATGATGACCATTTGCTTTTTCTGGAATAATCTGTTGTGGAGGTAATTTACACTAATATATATTTAAGTCAAGTGAATGCTGCATCTGATTTAAAAGTCAGGTGTGCTTTTGTTTTCCCCTTTGGCTCTGCATTTCCACCCATGAAGCACCACTGTCTGTGGTCCTCTGTCCCTGTTTCTGTGGAAAACGATGACATTGCTGCTCCAGGTATCTCCGTTGGGACAGGATCACTGATCTCTCACTAGCAAGGTCTGCAGTTCGTTCTCTTACCCCAGAAGTCAACAGACACACAGCTTTCTCCTCCCACCCTCCCAGTACAGTTTGGCTTTTTTCCCCGAATCAATATTCTATGTATTAGGGTCACAAACACAGTTCACAGGTGCTTTATAAGGTGGTCCGTGACCACCTTCTTTCCTGTGCTCCCTGAAGTTAACAACTGGCTGATGTCTTCCATGAATCTGTGCAGACACCCCCACTTTTGACAGAGGTGAAAACATTCTCCGTCATCAAAGGTGCCCAATAGTCCACCCAGGAGGCCTTTTCCTGTGACCTGATGCGGGCTCTGTGGCTCTTGCCTGCTCAGTGGCAGGCACCTGTGTTTGCACCCCTCAGGTCCCTGCATGTGGTGCCCAAGGTCTCTGTGAGCAGCAAGGGGGGCTGAGTTCCCACCCACAGATGCTGCTCACAGATGCTCGCAGCAGCTTTATCCAGAGTCGCCAGAACCTGGAAGTAGCCAAGATGCCCTCACTGGACAAACGGACACACACACTGTGATCCATCCAGACAACGGAGCATTCACTCAGCACTCAGAGGATGACGTGAGCTACCAAGTAATGAAAAGACATAGCAGACACTTGAGGGCATATTGCTGAGTGAAAGAGGCCAATCTGAAAAGGCTCCACACTGTGTGTTTCCACCTATGTGACAGACATCCTGGAAAAGGCAAAATTATGGAAACAGCAAATAATAAAAAACAAAGAGAAAAAGTACCTCCTACAATACCTTTAAAAAGAAAGGAAAAAATCCAGAGAGACAAAGAGAAAATGTAAGAAAGGGAAGAGGGAGAAAAGAGGGAAGGAGAAAGAAAAAAAGAAGGAACAAGCTAGGGAGCACAGGCTGTGCGAGAGCAGAGGGCAGGAAGGGAGCGCGGTGCCGGCCACCTGCAGCTGTGGCCACACGAGAATTCCAGCAGACATTTCACAGATGCAAAATGTTGCAAGTCCACATCCATGATTCCTCTTTGAACAAAATTCATACAATAAAACCGTCCTGCAAGGACAGGAAAGTAAAGAACAAGCAGCGTGGAGGGGACAGGAGCCAGAACCCAGGAGCCAGGGACAGGATGAGTTAGGAGCCATTCATCACAGAATCGGAACCGACCAGTCGTGTAAACTACAGAACAAAGTATATGCTATAAATTGTGATGGTAATCCTGTAAGAGAATTTGTCAAGTGGGGGAAAAAATGTGTGATAATTTTGTCACGTTTTATAGAAGGGAATCCATACATATGGACTAAAATAGGAATTTTTTAAATGAGTATTTCAAAATCTTTCCTCTTAATTTTATAGGCATACGTTATGAACTAATACTTCTTTTAATAAAGTTATTCAAAGTTCAGTGCTTTCTTTGGTTTCACTTTTTCTGTGAAATTCAGAAAGTTAAATAGCAATACATATTAGAGCCTTACGTACACTTGGTCTCTCAGATAGATGTGCCTACCAAGTGTTAATGATGTTGCTTCCAGGTGGTGATATTTAAAAATACTTCCTTTTAAAAATATGGTGTTTTCTTTACTCTTTGAGTATGTAAATTTGCAATTTGAAAATTATGACTGCTACCAAGTCATTTTTTCTTAGAAAGACCGGGCACACCCTGGGGTGCCAAGGTTGCCGGGGAGAAGAGGTTCAGAGACCAGCGCAGGAAGCCTGGGCTGGGCCCAGGGTGAGCAGGAGTTGAAGGCAAGCAGAAGCGGAAGCCCAGCCCGAAGAGGGTTGAGCTCCACTTGCTTGTTCATCTCAGATCGTGTTGTTTTCTTGGTCAGAAGTTAATAAAGGCAAAGACAACAGTGGCTCAAAGTGCTGTGTCCTGTGCTGTCTGAGGAAAGAGATGCCCTGGAGACACAGGGACAGGAGGGCAGGCCCCCAGGGACTCGGGTGCTGGGAGCAGTGCCCCTTCCACGGGACAGAATAGCAACCTGGTTGTCTGGGTGAGTGGCCGACATTTACTTGAAAACCAAGGGAGATGGTTGTGAAACTTCAGTTTTCAAACTAAGTTACAGTTCTGGAAAATTTGTACCTACCATTGTGCTTCTAGTATTTAAAGAGATTTCTGCTGGTGATGGAACTAGTGATTTTTGGCTTTGAATAACAAGCCATGTTGGCATTTGGGATCGTTATGGTGACCGTGTGGTAGAACCACAACAGGGGGTGCCCCTCAGGGCACCAGGCAGGTCAAGGGAGTCGATGCGGTCAGAGCAGTTCCGTGATGTGGTTTCAGGTCGCACAGCACAACTGAGCTTCTCCATCTCAAGTAACTATTTTCAAGGAGTTTAAAAACTACATGAAGTTGCAAGAACAGACCCACACCCCAGCTTTCCCTGTGGCAGTCAGGGCTGTGGGACTTGACGAGACCTGGCGAGCGAGGTGGAGACGCGGAGCGGACTCACAGGTTGTGCCATGTTTCCCTGCACTTGTCGCTTTTCTCCAACGGACCCTTAAGAGACTCTCACTTGTCGAGTTTCAGTGCAATATCGAAAATAACACCCACGATGACCCGAAAAAAGAATGAAAACACCCTCCCTTTCCCACAGACGGGTCTTCATGACTAGTTCCCCTAAACATGCGGATCGCAGCCAAGTGGACGTAGAACCCAACTGTCCTTGGTGAAGCCGGACAGGAAGGAGAGTTGCAAAAATAGAAAATAATGCCACTCTTCTTGCTAAATATTTGTTCTTTAAAAGTTATTTTTCTTAAAAACTTGTTATATTAACTTACAATAGGGTTATACTTTTACTTTTAAATGAACAAATTTTTTTGAAATGTCTCTATTTTAGTTTCAAAAGCCATTCATGCTGACAGATGTGACACCAGACGGCAGAGCCCCTGGGACCCCCGTGGTGTCCAGGGTTGTACAGGGCCAGATAGGACCCTCCTCCCACAGGGCTGCTGGGCTCTGAAGGTCACACACACACCCTGGCAACCTTTTAAGGCACCAATTTAAAGACACAACTTTGGGTCATATCCTCACATATCCAGAGGGAGTTAAAAGTTTGGAAGTGGCTGGAGTGATTGTCAACAGGGCAAAGGAAGCCACTTGCTACTGAACCTGAATTCAAGCACAGTAGTCCAAGAAACTAAAGGTATTCGTCAACATTGTAGAAGTTACACCTTTCTTTTTTTTTAGAATAATCTTGCCTTTAGATCAGATCCAGATCCACGGAATAAATAATAGACTTTGAGAGTATCTTGTTTTCCAGCATCTAAGACTTGGCGTGGCTCTGATCCAAGGCTATGAAGGACAGGCAGACAGCCGCCGTGAGGAGCAGGTGCATGCCCTCGTAGAGAAGTTTCGGAGAAAACACGCTCCATATAAACAAGTGGTAGCGCAGGGATGTCACCAGAAGGATGTACACAGATGCCGGGAGAGAGCAAAGCAGTGCGTAGCAGAAGCAGGCGTGCCTCAGGGCTGAACCGCTGTGGAGGGAACGGGGCTGTGAGCGAGGCCGCATGTGGCCCAGACGCATGTATGGTCAGTCTGGCGAGGGGCCCAAGGAGGTGGTGGCCTCTGGCAGGCACCTCCACCACTCTCCCGCCACTGCAATCCCTGATGTAGTTTTGAAAAAATGAATCCCCATAGTTTGCCTAGTTACCTATTTAGAAATGATATGCGTATACTACTATACTCTCACATGTATTATAAAATATAAACAATGAGGAGAAAATCACACAAGACTATGAACAACTATATGCCAAGAAATTGAACAATCTAGAAGAAATGGATTAATTCCTAGAAATACACAAGAAGAAAGAAAACCTGAAGAGCAGTCCCTTAACTGCTAACGAAATTGAAGCAGTAACCAAAAAACTCCCAACAAGAGTTCTAGACCGGATGGCTTCACAGGCAAATTTCACTAAACACTCAAAGAAGAATTAACACCTTCTCAAACTGCTCCAAAAAATTCAAGAGGGAAGGCTCCCAAGCTCACTTTACAAGGGCAGTATTATCCTAATTCCAAAACCAGACACAGACACTGCTAAAAAAGAAAATTGTAGGCCAACATCCCTGATGGGCATAGATCCAAAAATCCCCAACAGAGTATCAGCAAACCGAATCCAGCGAAGTGTTGAAAAGCGCACACACCGTGACCAAGGCTACACAGAGAGCCCAGGAAGCAACCGCCACCCATGCAGTCAACCACCCCGTGACAGAGGAGGCTAGAGCATTCAGTCTCCTCAAAAAATGGTGCAGGGGAAACTGGATGGATTATGGACGAGACATGGACCAGACCATCTTCTCACACCACATGTGAGAATCAACTCCCAATGGATGGAAGACTCAAAAAGCAAGACCCTTGGCCTCAGTGCACTCTGCTTCCTTCTTCTCTCATGCCCACATGGCCCACCTCCCTCGCCAGGCTGGCATGCCTGCTGCTCGCATGTCCTGCTCTGTAGGCCCTCTCATCCCTGGTGCTGTGGCTCAGCTGCAGCCCCATCAGACTGGAAGCTCCTTCAGCGAGTCCAGCACTTGCGCTAGGGGTCTGACCCATCATAGAGGGGACCCCAGGGAGCTCACCCTGTCCCAGAGCCATGGCATGAGGGAAACTTGGGAGAAGCCTTGTGGATAGACAGGCTGCAGGCCCCTTGCCTGTGGAATGTGTCTGCCCAGCTGGAGGCTGCGCCCGATCCCACCCAAGTGAGCAGGGGGCTCCTGAAGCCACAGCCCAGGGTCACCACTCCTGTAACCTTGGTAAGGGGCGATCTGTGCTTCAGGAGGGTGCATGGCAGCCATACACTGGACTCTCTGAGAGACACAGAGGGGCTTCACCTGTGGGTGTCGGAGCTCAGGAAGTTCACCAAGTGGCTGGCCCACAGCATGGGCCCCACATACGTTGCGAACGCTGTCAGGAACATGGCGGGGACCTCCACATAGGTGTTCAGGCCCACAAAGCCCGCTGAGATGTCCACTGTGGCGATGTTGTTGGAGTTTCCCTGAAAGGCAAGGAGGCAGCACTGACAGGCCACCCATAACATGGCCACTGTGATGGGGACTCACAGGAGCCCTGGCCTCCCATCCACCCCTCTCCGTCCCGCAGACCCTGGACACACTGTCCCTCCACCAGCTGCCTCCCTCAGAGACTGGCAAGTGGAAGGTCTGACCTGTGAAGAACCGTATAGACAAAGCCTGCCGATCTGTGGCCAATCCCGAATGCCCTGAGATCTGTCCACTTACTACAGAGAACGCCTCCCCACCTCACCCTGCAACCATGTCCAAGGGCTGCATGTGACCCTGTGAGGTAGCATGGCCAAGGGCACTTGCTGGAGGCAGAGGGTGGCACTGCCCACTGAGGGCTTGTTGGATGGGTGGATGCTGCTGTTAGACCACAGGCTGGCCACCTGGAGGGCTGGGCTGCTCGGTGTCCAGCACAGTGTGAGATCCAGGACCTGGTTGAGAACCACCAGCTCTAGTGAGGGGTCCACTGCCACCCAGCTGCCACTGCACAGGCGGGCTTCTGGATCCAGGAAGGGTCTCCTAAGACTCAGCCCCTCCCTCTACTCTGTCTTTATCAATGCTGGCGACCTTTCTTCAGAGACTCCGGACGTTTACAGATGTGACCACACACCAGCCCAGCAAGGGCCCCTCCACAGAGCAGTTTACCAGCAGCCAGGACACAACTCCACTGTGCATCCACAGCTCTGCATGCTCAGTCATCCACCCCACTTGCCCTCCTTGGGCTGCACGTCACTCCAGGCAGTCACAGGGTCATGGTGGTAAGCTCCCAGTGGGAGCTGGGTGTCCCACAAAGGGTCAATGTAATACTGTGGGTGCAGCTCGGGCAGGGACCACCTGCTGGGGCTTTCTGGCATGAACTCATTTAACTCTCAACAAGCCTGATGCTGTGCCACAGGACTCAGTGTACAGGGGGGGAACCCAGACGGAGAGAGACCCAGAGCCTGTGCAGGGCTCACAGGTGCCGTCTGGAAGTCAGCCGTAAACATAGGGCAGGAAGCCTTCTGGTCTTCTCCCAGGAAGCCTGACCGCAGGGTGGCTGCCTGTCACTGTCACACATGCCGTGGGGCCTGTGGCACAAAGACCAGATCAGAGTGGACTTCACTCACTGATGGACCCCAAAACAGGAGTGGTGAGCACGACAGGGGCACAAGTGGCCGCTGGACACATGACCATGGCTACCCTGGGTGGCCCAAGATGCAGCAGCACCTCCCCCAAGGAGTGAGGCCACATGCCATGGAGCGGAAAACAGACGTGAGGCCGCGTCCTCGCTCCAGTCTTCCTGATGCCGAGGCCTCAGGGATGGTTGTGCTGCAGTCCAGCATTGTGGCTCAGGGGCAGCAGTGGCTGCCAAGTCCTTGTCTGCAAACACGAGGACACGCTGCAGGCTGTGACTGGGCGGGAGCTGGCTGGCAGGTGCCCGGCGCAGGGTGCTGCGTCCATCACTCATGCTGACTGTCCGGCACGGCGCCTGGCAGCCTGGGAAAGGGTGGATGTGTTGATTTCCCATGGTGACGGCATTCCCCGCCAAGCCCCTCATGTCTGAGAGTGAGGGGGTTCCCTCCTGGACCTCTGCTTGGAGGCAGCCACCAGGCATAGTTCTGTGCATGATGCCCAGGTACAGGGAGGAGACAGGCCAACACTGGCCGTTTGGGAACCTCTGCAGTAATGTCAAAGTAGCACTGAGCATACAGCTCCTCAATGTTAGAGGACCCACACACAAGTGTGCCCAGTTCCAAGGCAACAGGAGCTGCCAGGCTGGAAGGAGCCTGAGGACCTGCCCAGTGCCCGCAGTGCCACGCTCACAGCCGGAGACTTCACCTTCTCCATTGCCAGTGGGTGCTCTCGGAGTCCTGGGCAAACTACTTCCCCACGTCCTTGACGCTCGTGAGCTTCTAGAGTTCTTCCGAAAGGTAAAAAGCTGTGGCCTCTGAAATTACGGTGCTCAACACCCTGGAGACACCAAAGTCAGGCTTCGTGGGGCCAAGTGACCGGACTTCCCCACCCAGCACCCTGGTGACTGCATGTTCTCAATCACCACACCTTCCTGTGGCTCCATGTCTGCTCAGATGCCAGGCCCAACTCTCAGACACAACTCTCAGACCTGTGCCGACCACGAAGCCAAGGTGGGGGAGCACCACGGCCCCTGAGGGCTGTTAATTTCATCCTAACTTCACATCTGAGGAAACTAAGGTACAGCAGGCCCCTGCCAGGAATATGCCCTCCACAAGCTGCCGGCCCAGCTGCAGAGAGAAGCGCGGGCCGGCAGGGCAGCTGCAGCTGGAGTGTGGCAGGCGGAGGGGAGGCGGGTTTGAGGGTGGGGGCGTGGATGGACTGGGGCAGAAGCAGGTCCTCATCAGGCCACTTGCTCGGGACTTCACCTCCCGCCCCTTCTGGGCTTCAGGAAACAGACAGAAAAGCCATGCAACTGGGAGCCTGGGTGAGATGAGGCACAACTGACGCGCAGCAGCTGTGCAGAGTCGCTGTCTGGGGGTGGGCGCTTCTGGTTGAGGACAGTGCTCAGGAGGCCATGGAGCTGGGTTCCTCTGAGGTAGGAACTAAACCCTCTCTGTCCACCCGTCCAGGCGCCCTTCTAGGTGTAAAGTGCACCCTTAGGTGCATCTTGGAGGTGGCTTGGCCTGGCCTCCAGGAGCCCTCCATCCCTGGAGAGGAGGTGTGACAGCCCCAGGGACCCAGGGGACAGATGAGCAGGCGGAGCTTGACAGCACAGCCCCCAACCTGTGAGATGAGACAGGGATGCACAGCATGCTGTGTGCTGTGGGGACACGCCCAGCCCCACGCCCTCTGGGCTTGCCAGTCTGCCCAGCATGTCTGCTGAGCGCATCGGTGGGAAGAACTGGCTGCACTGCATTTGACATAACACACCCGAGACTGAAGCGTCACCCATTCCACGCTGACCACTCTTTCACCAAACAAATGCTGTAGCCTCCCAACTCGTGCTGAGATCTTCTCAAAGAACATGAAAGATAAGTGGCATAGAGCTGGCGGTCTCCTACCCACAATAATGAAGAGAACCTACCTGGAAATAAAAGAATGCTTGACCGAACCAATAATGCATGGCTGTGACCTCCGCGGCGTTGTGCCTCAGGGGCCTCCAGATGAACCTGGTCATCACAGCCTGGACCAAGAGGCTACACAGCAGGACGGGAAGGTTGTGTGGCCGGACCAGCAGTGCCGCCAGCAGCACAAGGCCCCCATGAAGGTCCCACAGGCCTGCGGGCTGGCGTGTGCGGTCTGCAGCAATGACTCGAGACCTAAGCAAGTCTTTGGTGCCCGTGAACAGAAGGCCAAGGACGAACACATAAACAAAACGAGCCTCAACGATGCCCCTAAAAAAAACCGAAACAGAGTAGATGTGGTAGCACCATCCAGACAAATCCAAATGCACATTCTCCCATAAGACCACCTGTCTGCTCAGCGCACAAGCCACAGTGCACCCACCTACCTGGGGTGCAGTGGAGGGAGTACCTGGCCCATGGCCCCTGCCCAGAGGCCAGCGCTGGTCCTCAAGCTGTGCCCTGCTGTGACGGAGCTGGAGCAGGGAAGCCCATACTCCTCGTGCCCAAGCACTATCTGGGTACATATTATTGCTCGCTTGATAAGGCCCAGCTCTGCCAGGAACTCCCATGAGTTCACAAATGCTAAGATACAGCTGCAGGTTCACAACCGAGCAGATGTAAATCACTGCTCGCACGCCTCTGTGCACACACCCAACGGTGTGGCCCCGACCATGTACCCTGGGGAGAGGAAGGTGAGTCTGGGCCCTGCAGCGCCCAGCTCTGTGGTTGGGGCGAGGTAGCAAGTTAGTTAGCCAGCCAGCGAAGACAAGTGACGCTGAGTCCGGTTTCTCGCATGTGAGGAGACGGCACCCACACCTCACAGAGATGTCCCGGGAATTAAGCCACAGGTTACACGTCCAGGGTCTGTCACAGAGCGATCAAGCTTGAGCACATCACTTACAGCTGTCTGGAGGGACACAACTCAGCACTGAGCTGAGGTGTTTCATCTGTGAAACTCCTACAACCCTAAAACGCATTTAAGTAGATTCCAAAAGCCAAATATTCTATATGTACTGGAAGAGCTGATCATTTAAAGTAATGCCAAGTAAAAACTTTATGATGAAATAATCACCATAACAATGTATCTGTTCTGAAAAACTGAATTTTCACATCTCAGTTTTCTTAGGAAGGCTTAATGCATTTTTTAAAAACTATCTTTTTAGTGTGGTGAGTTTAATCTGAATAGCCAAGCACTGCCCACCGCGTGCCAGTGTGAAGTGGCCCTGGGCCCCCTCTGTGGTGGAGCTGAGGTCCCAGCACCCACAGCCCAGGCGGGAGCTCACGACAGGCCCACAGAGTCAAAGGAGGAGAGAGCAGCAGAAGTTTACAGGATGGGGCTGGGCTCTGGGAGACTCCAGGGCAGGCGGGGTGGGGCGTGGAGGAAGAGCACTGCCCAGCCTAGCCTTGCATATGCGCACCTGAGCTTCCCCGTGAAGAGTGTGTGGTGGGGAGCAGCACTCAGGGTCTGAAAGGAGCAAGGCAGCTTGTCAAGGAAGCAGAACCACAGATCCGGAACCAAAAGGGGCCTGGAATTGGGCCGGGGAGCAGGGGGCAGCAGGGTGTCACAGAAGAAGGGGAACCGAGCAGCACAGACTGGGTGCAGGGGGCGCTGGCCCACACGGCTGCCACATCCAAGGAAGGAGAGAGGAGGGATCCAGGTGTGGACGTGGGTGATGCTGAAAGTGGGTGCGTCGAAATGAGAGGAAGTGTGGAATTTATTCACATCTTGCACTTGGAGGTTCAGACAAACACCCTGAAATGGGACTGCCGGGCCCAGAGTCTCAGACTCCGTAGCCACTGCACTGCCCCTCACCGCCTCCATCTTGGGTGGAGGCCCGGCACCCAGCCAGGACCCCGACTCCCCACCCCTGTGGGCAGGTCGCTCCCAGAGGTGCCCCTTGGGCCCCCGACCACCACACGGCCTGGCCCAGCCCACAGCCTTCACCTTGACCTCTGAGGGAAGACGACACTCGTTTTTCTCCGAGTGGAAAAGCAACACAAAGCTGAGTGAAACCTAGAGCAGCCACTAGTTGGATGGTCTGCATGCTGGAGACCGTCACAACCAGCCACACTGTGCAGTGTGTCGCACAAATGGGACAATGTGCTCCCAGGCCATGGGCTCAGGCCGCATGCCAGTCCAAGCCACTGCTCCCTGCCTCTGTGTGCTCTGCAAGGACCCACTACTTGCCAAGCTCCGCAGTGGCTGTGAGAGTCCAGAATCCCCTAACTCAGGGGCTCACCCACCACAGCTGCCACTGGCCTCACTTTCACCCTGTGCCCTGGCTGCCTCAGAGAGCAGAGCAGCTGCGCCCCAACCCCGGCCTCATCTCGGCTTCTCTTCTGGAGATGAGCTGTGCAGAGGATGCCTGGTTCAGAGGCTGGACACACTCGAGGCTCCGCATGTTTCACAAACAGTCCTGCAGCCATTGTCCTCCCCTCGTTTCCATTAGATACAGAGGAGCTGCCCTGCTGACTGGCTGGGGGCCTTCCTGCCTGGCCAGTGCTCAGGACAGTTTAGCTCTGTGCTGCACTTGCCAAATGCTAGGCAACACCCACGTGCTACCATCTCGTAGCTTCCTGACCAAACAAACCCAAATCCTTTAGATTCCTTGTTTTAGCGAAAGGCAAAAGATTTATACGATCTGAAAAGAAACCAAAATATACATTCCTTATTTTTAAAAACTGCTTTGTTTAAAAAATAAGCTTCAAACACCTTCTTCCCAAGGTCCCCGTCTCTCTCCAGCCAGAACAAAGAGGGAAGTGGAGTCCTTCGCTGAGGCGTGCCCCACTCCCAGACCACAGACTGCGACACCCTAATGGCAGCATGACCTGGTTCGGTGCGTGCAATGGGACAGGCCTAGGCACCAGCCCTCGGGGCTGCCAGTCCACATACTTGGAAATGCCTTTGCTGTCTTGTTGCCATGGCAGCAGCAGGTGGCCAGTGGCTGCCCGGTAGCAGTAGACGCCCAGCAGGCCGAGTGCCATGGCCACCCTGGACACTGGGGAGCACTGCTGGTGAGCCAGCGCGAAGATCGCCAGGAGGCACAGGGCGGCCAGCACGGAGAGCTCAGCTTTGTGATCGGAGCTGAAATGAGATGGAAAGTGCCAGGAATTACCAATAAGTGTAACGGCTGGCGTCATGGATCTACACCCAGTGGCTTTCTAAGAGCTGCACTGAGACTAGCCGGCTCTCCAGAAAAGCAAAGAAGAAAACCGTTGGTGACTTCAATCTAGACTGAGGCTCGCACAACGTAACAAATGAAGGGCTGTTCACATGCTTTATGCACTGAGGTCCCCACCAGCAGCCTGGCCCTGCCTAGGGCAGGGATGCATAGGAAACACTGGGCCTTGCACCCCTTTTCAGGATGGCTATACTTTCTCCAACACAGGTGCAGGGCACACCACATGCTTCCCAGGGTGCACCGCACTCATGGGGACACGAACCTCCTGGTGTGACCCTCTTCAGGGGTGGGGGCTCCAGAGAGGGTCAGAGGTTCACAGGGCAGGGCTGGCCCCACTGCTGCCTGGTGAGTGCTGACCACTCACAGAGCCAGACACGCAGCAGCTGGAAGTGGCTGGGTGAACACTCTGCCCAGGTACGCGCACGCGTGAGTGAGACTCCTGGGGAAATGCCGAGGACACACATGGCCGTGGTCAGGGCTTAGGTCCCGAGGACAGCAGGCAGCCTGGGACCACACTGTGGCTGGGTCCTTGCGCTCAGGGGTGGTCACGTGGGTGTCCATTCATTGTGGCAGACTGAACTGGACATTTTATGCTCTGCCCTGGGTTGTTCAGTGTCACAACTGAAAACAACACTGGGATGCCCCTCGAGCTCTGTTGGGAGGGTGGGGTGGGGTCACGCTGCCTCTGCAGACTGGCATGAACAACTTGTGACGACAGGGGAGCCAGGCCCAGTGTGTGGAGGAACACCCAAACTGGGCCATGGGCACCACTGGGGGAGGTGCCCCTGTACCCACAGGGGTGTCTCTACAGTGGGAATCAGCAAATTTGCCTGTGTGGTGGCAGTTTTCCAGAAAAACAAGTGTGTTATGGTGTTGTCCCAGTGGCTGCTGTGCTTGGGCTCGGGACACCTGGCAAGGCCACGCTGGGTAGACAGCGAAGCTCCCCTCTGCCCCTCATTCCACGTGAGGACTGCAGTGTCCTCCGGGAAGGGCAGCAAGGGGCAGAACTGCATCCCTGAGCAATTATCACTGAAAGCTCACACGTTTTCAGATACCACTGATCACAAGGATTCGGCAGTAAGAGCCAAACATATTAGGCTAGCCTCATGTAAGTCCACCTTTCAACATCAGTTTAGGGGCTGGGGTGCATTTTCCCATTCCTTGCAATCTCAAATACCATTTGTGCCCTAAACATGAAGAACAGGCCCACCTTTTGTAGGAGACTGAGTGGCCTGCACTCTCTCACCTGGCGAGCCAGTGCCCCAGGTCAGGGCGGTGGGCCCACTGTACCCCTGTGTGGTTCAGGGACCGCAGCAGCCGGCAGCAGCTGAGCACCAGCCACGGGCTTGCCAGCACCATCCACTTCTCATAGCCACGGAGTGTGTCCAAGGAAGAGGAGCCCTTGCCTCTTTGGTCCAGGTCCAACACGTCATGGCGAGGGCTCTTATCTGCCTGTGTTGGGGCCACATCAGCGAGCCTTCCTGCCCTGTCACCGTCATCCCCCGGGAAGCAGTGTCTGCAGATGTCCTGACCCAGGGCCAGACACAGGGTGTTGATGAGGAAGTACCAGGTCTGGTGCTCCTCCTCGACGAAGCTGCTTGAGCCCAGACTTGCAGCATGGCCCAGTGTCCCCAGCAAGATGAGGAGATCTAACTCTGACCACCTGGAGCCAGAACGCGCTGGGTTCTGTAAAGAGGAATAAGTGCTCTGTGAGGGAAAACCCTGGACGTTGCACAAACCCTGCGCCACATCCTGAAAGTTGCTGGTCACAGAACACAGCCCATGGGGGCACCTGCTGCATGCTCCTCATGCCCCCTCCCCACTTCACTGGGACGGCCTGTTCCCCTTGGCACATGCAGGGGACATCGGCCGTCCTCACCTTGGACTGCCCGTCTGAGGCTGAGTGGCAGCGAGATGGTGGACATTTAGACCCGAACCGCTCGGTGGTGCCGGGATGCAGAGAGCTCACCCTGCCGAGCCATCAGGGGGCCACAGCCAGATCCTGCTACCAGATAGTTCCCACCAAGCCAGACCCCTGATGTCTCCATGAATTTTCCAGAAACCCAGAAAGTTTCCACTAAAATGGTCAATTCTATTGAAATGACAAAGCTGGCCTCACAGCACCATCTCTTAAATGCACCAATGGAAAGTAAAATGGGCACTCAGTGACCGTCACCAGGTAGCTCCTCACACCGATTCCACATGCGTCCAGCTAGGAGATGGCAGACGGACACCGTGAGCCTGGTCAGGCCCAGGGAAAGCTTCTTCTCATGGCACCATGTGGGTCCCTCAGACATGGAAGGCTGGGAAGGGCAGCGGCTCTGTGCTGGGTCCCCTGGGCGCTGGGACCATCCACCTGCCCACCTCTTCCTCACGACCCTGCCAGAACCACCAGCTAGGGAGTGAAGGGCGAGAGGCCGAAGGCTCTGAGTGCCCGGACAGAAAGCGCCCTCCTGGAAGAGGAAGCTGCGCCACACCAGGCAGAGTCGGGTCTGGGGAGGGCGGGACTGACATGGGGCTGAGCCTCTTCCTACCGCCCCTCGCCACACCCCCATCACTGTCAGAGCCGTTCGGACACACATGCTTCCCTGTCAGCCTGCTGCCTACCCACCCGTGACCCGCAGCTATGCGCAGCCTCTGTGTGACAGTCACAGGCACAGAGGCGCTGACTTTCCCACCTACAAATGGGGCCTGGGACCTAGTGCTCAGGGACAGGCTGCCCTCACAGGACTTTCCTCACCAGCCAGTGTTGCCAGAGAGTGACCGATCGACTAAAATAACCAAAAATGGCCCATGTAGAAAGATGGTGTTGTGTCTGCGGGGACCAGTCTTACCCTCTTTGAGAGCTCTCCACCCACAAGCGTCCTGGTCAGGGCAGACACCACCGCGCAGAGCAGGGCAGAGACGAGCGCCAGCACCGCCGCCGCAGCCGGCCACGCGAGGTTGCAGAAGTAGCAGGAGCTCTCGGCTGAGGTGCACACGATGACATGCACGGCCCCGAGTAGCAGGAACGTCAAGTAGAAGAGCAGACAGGACACAGGTGATGACAGGGGCACATCCAGCTTGGCTGCGGCGCCCAGCGCCTGGGGGATGCTGAGCAGGAGCAGGGCAAGGACCTGGGGTGGGACAGCAGGGCATGTTCCCGACTGCGGGGCTTGTGGGCACCGCCCAGATGGACGCCTGCCGCGGTGTGCGCAGGGACACGAGGGAATGCACAGGAAAACTCCTACACTAATGTCACACATTCTTTAAACTGGAACGTCCTGGCTAGGTCACAGCGTCAGTCCCACAGCTGAGCCATGTCATCACGCAAGCACGTACCTCCAGCACCACGACAGCCCCCACCAGCATGGAGTAGACATCATAGTGGGCGCCCTGCGCACTCAGGGACAGGCTCAGGGTCCTCAGGGCCTCCGAGTACTGCCTGCGGACCTTGCTTCCGAGGCTGAGAAGGACTTCGGAGTGGCTGTCCTCCAGGTAGAGGCGAACCCAGTTGGCGTGCAGCCTCTCTGACATTTGAAACTGCTCAAACCCAGGCTCTGCGGGAGGAGGGTCACAGAAACAGGGCCCAGACACACCCATGCAGGCAGGTCAGGGTGAAACCACCAAAGCCGGCACAGCAACATCAGGACACCGCCGGGCGCGGAGGACGCAGTCTGACTCACCTCTTTTGTAGGAAGGCATGTTCTCTTGCAGCAGTCTGCTAAGCTGCACCGCATTCAGATGTAGGAGCCTCAGCTGCTCCCGTATCGCTCTCCCCGCCACGATGGGGAGCAGGAGGCAGCCCATGCTGTGTTTTGGAATCGGCAGACCAAGCCCTAACGCGAGTGTTGGGGCCACATCTGTCTGTTGGATGTGCTGTGGCCGCCTGAGGTCACCTGGGGAAGAAGCCGTGTGGGTGACAGGTTCTAAGACACACAGGTTGGCAGTCGTTCTCCAGTCTGACCTCTGCAATGAACGTCAGCCACAGCACCCATCTCTTCGAACCCTTCCCTGTGAGTTCATGTGTAGCACACTGGCCATCTGATGTCAGTAAACTGACTGAACACCCGCTGGGAGGGGTACGCTGCCCTCCCTAGACCTGATGCAATGCCTGGGGGGCTCCAGCACACAGGGGCAATGCTGAGTGGGCTCTGCAGCGTGGCATGGCACAGGGCGAGCAGGCGGCTCAGCAGATGGTCGCCTGATGGATGGCCCCTTCAGCGAAGTCAACAAACCCTTGAGAAGGGCGAGGGGCTGGTCTTTGGTGGCCCTGGCCTTTAGACTCAGAGTGGTCCACACAGCCCCACAGAGCAACTACCAACTTCCCGATGGCTCCTGAGCAGCGGTGGGGGGACCACTACAAGGACAGTGTGTCCCAGGGCCAGCCCTGCCTGCCGCCGGCCTAAAGCGCTTCCAGTATCAGCAGTGGCTAGCTGTCCCCACCCTATTAACTCCTGCAAGGAGGTGGGTGTGACCCAGGACACTGGGCTCCAGCCCCAGCTCTGCACCCTCCAGTGCAGGGCCTCAGACAAGAAGGTCCATGCAGCCCTGGCTGGTGTGGCTCAGTGGATTGAGTGCCAGCCTACAAACCAAAGGGTCACTGGTTCGATTCCTAATCAGGACACAGGCCTGGGTTGTGGGCCAGGTTCCCAGTAGGGAGCATGCAAGAGGCAACCACACATGGATGTTTCTCTCCCTCTCCTCCTCCCTCCCTTCCTGTCTCTGTAAAAATAAATAATTAAAAAAAAGAGAGAGAGAAAAAAAAGAAGCAGCTCCACACAGCCAGCATCCTGCCTGTGAAGCGGGCCCCCAGCCCCCGCAGCGCAGGAACTTCTGCGCAGGCTGGCAGGGGCTATGGGGCCACCAGGAGTCCACCAGGGAGGCGGGTCTGGTAGGAGTCTCGCAGGCACTGCAGTGTGAGTTTGTAGACGATCAACCTTGTCTGTGCTATTTTTGTCACGTAGAATTTTTCTTTTTAATTGGATCAAATTTACTATCTCTTCTTGACTGACCCTACACTGACGGCCCCTGGAGAGACTTGGAAAGAGATTTTCTCTCTGATATCACTGATTTTTCCCTGCAGCATTCTCCTACATTAAGTGCATTGACCTGAAACAAACCGAACCCTGAAGAAAAAGCCCCCTTGGGGAACTGGCAAAGGGCGCTGGGCCGGCTGTTGCTCCAAGGCCCCGAAATGCAAGGCCATGCACCAGCCCTTCTTGAGCAAGGACCCTGAGTGTGCAACTATAGACGTGGTTCTGCTGTCAGTCTTCCCACAGAGAAGTGTGTTTGGTGGACACGGCCCAGAGCAGGGAAGTGGCCAATGCTGTGCTGGAGAGCAAACGACGCCATGCAAGAACATGTCTACGCGGAAATGTGTTCACGGACGCTCACATGAAGCCGAAGTGTGGGAACAAGTGCCCACTGACTGACGAACGGACGGGTAACCAATGTCATGTAGCAAGAGAGAGGCGCGGGGACCGGGTGCATGCAGCACTGCATGGGGGCCTTGAAACCGGTGTCCAGCCACACGAGACCACATGTTCCTGGCCTTCTCGTCCAGGGTGCTCCAAAGGAGTTGAATCTGACCGAGGCAAAAAGACGGCCGGGTGGGGGTGGGCACCCTGGGCTGGCAGGAGGCAGTGAGCGGTCACTAACGAGGTAACGAGACATCGGAGTGGCACTGATGGTGCTGCCATCTCTGCATGAACTGGAAGGGCAGCTGTCCGGCTCCCACAGTGAGTGTGAGCAGGTTCCAAGACAGCTGTTCTTGGAGCAAACACACCAAGTAAAACACGGCACTGGAGCCACTGCTGGCGCTGAGGTCAGGCGCCAAGCAGCCCCCACGGCCCTCCTGGCTGTGGGGACAAGGTCACGCATCTGGGCAGGAGGAGACTGTGAGATGCACATGTCAGGTAGACAATGGCTCCAACCCGACAACACAAATCCGCCAGCTCAGCTTCCTGTTTTCCTCCCACATGGGCTGGTCCACCGCAGGAGCTCAGTAACCTGCACTGGATGAATAAGCGGCTGGGAGAGAAGGCGGGCTTGGGCCTGGGGCTCTCACTCAGCCCGGTGGCCATGCGAACCCTGCTATGCCCTGAGTGGGGGACAGTGGGGTGGAGAGGCCGGTGCTCTGGTGGGTACTGTACCCACTCACTGGAAGGCAAGCTCCCACAGTGCTGGGCGATGCTGAGGACCCAGAAGAAGAAGCCATAGGGTCTATGGAAATAAGAGTGAGCTGCCAGCAAGCAAGAGAAGTGAGGAGGTGAAAGCAGGCTCCTGTGGAAGGCAAGGCTGAGGGCCAGAGGGCTGGCATGTGTGTGGGTGCAGAGCTGGGTGATGACAGTGATGACAGATGGGTCCTCTGTGAATCCTGCTGGACTGGTCCTGTGACTCTTGTTAACGTGGCTACTTGATATGCAGCTCCAGCAATGGATACTGCTTACAGAGCTGAAGTATCTGTGTCCGTGTCGGTTCATACATGTGGCTCAGGTGTCTCTAAGCTGCCAGTTCCGGAGACCTGGGCACTGACATGCGCATGGTGCAGTTCCCACCAAGGTGTTTGTGTTGTAAGAATCAAGGCAAGAAATCTCCCCTTCCAACATTGACTGCCCCCTGCCCCATTGGTTTCCATCCTTTCATTACTCAGGATATTTGAAACTTAGCTTCCAAATATAGTTTTTAAAGTTAAAATCAGATTACATAAAGCAGAAATAAAACATAGTTCCAACATGCCAATTGTCCCTAACTTCTCACCAGGTTTCCTTTCAAAGGCAGAGCTGATCAGGAGCAGAGCGGTGTTCACTTCCTCCACAGAAGAGGCCCCGTGG
The DNA here is from genome assembly GCA_004027475.1 of Anoura caudifer. Taxonomy (NCBI): domain Eukaryota; kingdom Metazoa; phylum Chordata; class Mammalia; order Chiroptera; family Phyllostomidae; genus Anoura; species Anoura caudifer. Next base: position 24,956 of record PVKU01009875.1, on the reverse strand, counting down.
CCCCCGCGCTCGGCCATGCCGTGGTCACCACAAAGGACCAGCAAACTGGGCGAAGGCATCTCTTTTTCCTAGAAAGCAAAGGAAAACAGTTCAACTGGGTTCATACTGAGAACATGTAATCTTGTTCAGACATCAACTTTAAGATTTTAGCTTTATGAACAGTTGCTCTTTCTAAATTAGTTTTTCCTTTTTACCTATATGCTTATAGTCAGATCAAAGAGTCACAGTCACATATCATACATGAAACAAACACAGTCACATGAGGGTCACACAGCACAGGAGTCTCGGACAATGGCCTCTCGGGGCCCAAGGTCTGGGTCCGGACTTCTTTGCCCCTCCTGAGCTGAGCATGCGGGCATGTCACCCTGCGTGCCTTGGGGTCCTCCTCTGTCCCACGCAGCCACCTCCCTGCTCCAGCAGCTCCAGCCAACAGCCTCTGCCCCGGCAGGCTTAGCAGGCTCTGCCTCACCCCGGCTCTTGGCCTGGAGAAGGCCTGTCCGCCCTTCTTCCCTTCCAGCCTCCACTCACATCCCGCATGTCTGCTCTGACCAGTGTTAAAAATTGCCACCTCTCCGAGGCCATCCCCACCCCCTGGCCTGGTTCTCCCAAGGCACCTTCGAGAACACCTCTGCACTTAGTTACTGGGCCTCTTGTTTGCCCCCTGGCTGCAGCATAAGTTCCACAGAGATCCAGGCAGGCAGGGATATAGGAGGCATTCAGGAAACATGAGCTGGATAAATGGTGATGGCGGAGATGGAGTCAGTGCTGAGGAGCCCCGCAGGGCAGCCACCCGTGGTCATGTTCCTGCTTCAGTTCTTCTAGGGGACACAGGCACTAGGATGCCCAAGCCCTACAGCGCACTGCAGTGTGGCTCACCTGTGAGAGTAGCGAGGTGTGGATCCTCATCAGGATGCTGTCCATCTCGCTGAGCTTGCGCCCGATCAGCGGGCTGTGGGGCCCGGAAACATGGCCGATGTGGTCCAGCCCCAAGTAGTGCAGGATCAGCATGTCCCAGTCCCCTCTCTTCAGGACTGTATCCAGATGCCTCGTGACATTGTCATCTACCTTCAAGAGAGGAGGTGCACATGATGAACCCCTAGTCTCCCTTCCTCTGCCCCAAGAAACACTGTGGGGCTGCCACAAACTTCTGGGTTCATTTTTAGGCGACAGGACTTGTGGCAGTTTGAAAAGACTGAGAAAAAATAAAAAGTTCCATAAGAATTAAACAAACATCAGCATGAGATCAAGGTTTCGCTAACATTGTTGTTCTGCCTCTAGCTTACAGTCAGGATGTATTGCACAGATGACATAAACGAGCAAGGCGTGTTCTGAGAGATTCTGTGGGACCATTGCTCAGGCCTGAGTGAGTGACCAAGTCACACAGGTGCTCAGGCACGGCAAGGTGATGGCTGGCGCAGGGCAGAGAGTGAAGACAGGAGAGGAGCCAGAGCCCAATCAACCACAGGTGGAAGCGGAGGGCCTGTATGGCCATCCTGCCAGAAAGCTATTCTGGGAGGAGAGGTGGCACTCCACAGTGAGCCTTAGCTGGTCCCAAAAGAGGCATCAGCCCCCTCAGCCGGGACCCCTCTCCCTCCCACAGAAAAGCCTACAACAATGAGGTGTCTGCATGATCAGACCCAGGATGGGGAGACCCAGTCACAGCTGGTTCATATTGTGGTGCTTGCACAGGTCATTGCAGCCAAGGGCATGGGCACAAGCAGGCCTGCAGGTATCTCACCAAGCCCAGCAAAGGGACAGTTGTGACTATGCAAGACTATCCATCCCCATGCCAAGTTTTGTCATGTGGTGTCACTGCTCTGTGGGTCTCCCTATGCCTCCAGGGTCCACTTTCCAACTAGGGCTGTGAGCCCAGTGTTGGACAGATGGCCCTCAGGACCAGGCCGCCCCACTTGCAGAAGAACTGGGGGTCACATGCGGCCCTGGGCAGCCCTCAGGCTGTGCCTTGGATAGGTGCAGGCACCTGCTATCCTCCTCAGAATTCCCCACTCACCTGTAAGACCCAGCTCAAATGCCTCCTTGGTGGGAAGCCCCTCCGGGTCCTGCATACACATCCATGGGTGCTCAGCTGTTCTAGGCTGCAGGCTCCCAAGAACTGTCCTCACCCTGGCATTGGGGTCTCTACCCCGGCTGTGACTGGTGTGTGCATGAACCGTGCTGGCACTGTCTCCATGCCAGTCCCAGCACCGCAACGCAGCACGGCCAACACTCCTGCTCTATTTACAGTGACTTACATTCTTACTGTGGAAACTGACCTCTGTGTAATCCGACACAAAAAACGAGGTGGTTCCATCATATTCCACAAAATGCCGTGGGAATAATTTCACCCATGTCTCATCCCCATAGAAGATGATCCTCCTCCCCGAGGCCCAGGCCTGTGTGATCACATTGTCTTCCAGCAGAGCAGGGGAGTTGAGGTTCCTGACGATGTCAATGAAGCCAGGGAGGCTCCCTGTCATCAGGGCCTGCAGGAGGGAACACACCCAATTAGACTCTGGGGTCCACAGCATAGAGGGGAAGAGGTGCTGCAGACCACGGTGCAGACAAAAGATGCAGGCACATAACGAGGCTGCCCTGTCCCAGAGGCTGGGTTGGTGTTAGAACAAGGGGAAGCTACACGCGGGTTCTGGGCAAACCAGAAAGCCCTGTCACGAGCACTTGACCACAGGTCAGCTAAGGAGAGGCTACGGGAGGAGGCCATGGGTAGCTGGATGACTGTGGTAGCCAGAGGAGAAGCTATGGATTCTAAGAACCAAAGCAAGTGGCAAAGTGTGGGACCTGCTGAGAGCGCAAACCTCTATGTTCTAACCCACCATCAGCTTCAAATCTGCAAACTCCATGTGTTGACAGAAAAACCAGAGATTCTAACGTCCACTCAAAGCGAAGGAGCAGCTCCTCACACACACATGAGGACAGAGGTCTTGGAGCGAGGACTCGCAGGGATTCTCAGAGTAAACTGGCCCATTGATGCAGGTGCCTCCCAACCCCCCAGTCTGATGCAGCACCACAGTTTCTGGGAGGAGAGGGTGGGCGTGACACACCTCACACCTTGCTGCTCGAGGTGTAAGGCAGCAGCCTCCCTCATTCAGCACAGAGTCTGAGAGGCCACGGGATGGGTCATGGCTTCCACGCTCTGGACTTTCCAATCACCCACAATGATGTGCCCAGGGACCTGAGCAACAAAAACAAATGGGGACCTGATCATGCCAAAGACCTTAAAGTTCTGCCAAGACTTCTTTAACAGCAAGTGCAAAGGTGAATTTACTGAATGCCTGGATGGCAAGCAAGAAGCTCAACAAGTCTCCACCAAGAGCAACAATAAAAGTGGATTAAATGGTCGAAAACAGCCATTTCTGGACTTCAAAAACTCACAAGGATAGACAACGAACAACTGATCGAGAAGGGCTTCCTTGAGACAAAGCACTGAAGCTCTGTGAGCACGCCGAGCACCCTCGGTGTCTCCCATGGTCCATCCACCTACACCCCAGCCTGGAGCTGCAGCAGCCGCTGACCAGGCGGGGCACTCACTGGGAGGCAGCTCCATGGAACAGTGCCACACTGGGGGTGTGAAATCAACAGGAAGCCAATTCATAGCTGCCTAAGGCTCCACACTGGCTGTAGTAAGAAATCAGCCCAAAACTGAACAGGGCATCTGGGGAGCGAGACAGGTGTGAGCCCCCACGTACCCCTGGACCCATAAGGCTGCATGCCCACTCAGAAGATGTCAGGGAGGGCCCGGTTACCGGTTCCTCCTGGCTGAATGGAGTCTTTGCTCAAAGAGAGGGTGAGAGTCAGGGCAGACGCAGAAATGCCTGGGAGCGCGTGTCCCATCCCGCACGCGGCCCTGCAGATGAGGAAGCCTCATGGCATAGGGCATTTACACAATCTCTGACCAGTCACTGGCCTATGCTGACCTGGGTGGCCCTTAGAGAGACTAGCCTGAAAATAAAAATAAGGATTAGGAAGTGACCCAGCAGAGATACCAGTTACTGCACGCTGGGGGAGACACTCTCTAGACGCAGTTCAGGCGAGCAACACCCACAAACAAAAGGACAAGAACGGCCACCAGCCCTGGGTGGAGGTCACAAGTGGAGGTGGGGGACATGGATGTGCACATGTTGTATCTCACCTTAGCTCACAGGTACACGTGCCAAATGGCACAAAAATTCTACCTCAATAAACTTATTTCTTAAAAAGTGACCTTTTCTCTTACCCCCAAATTCTGCTCACTGAAGAGAACCAGTTACTTTTGGTGAGTCCCTTTTCATACTTTTTTCTGTATGTGTACAATCACAAATATACAAAGGTACATTTATACACCAAAATGGTAACAAACTATGTAAACAATTCTGCAACTTGCTTTTGCTTACCAGTTAACAACAGCACAGCTGTTATGCGTGTATTTAATACTTGAATGTACAATACATTTAGCAAACGTAACCAAGACCATTTTAACAGACATTTGCTCTGAAAGCCTTCCCCCGGCAGAGCCGTCTGAGCTGAGACCCAATGGTAGAAGGGCTGTGAGGGGGAGAGGACGTGAGCAAACTGCAAAGGCTGCACGGGAGAGCGCCTAGCACACAGGAGAGTGGAGCTGTGTGTGATCACCAAGCAGGGAGAGCAGCTCAGACAGAGGTAGAGAGGGGAATGGGGCAGGAGCACAGCCCCAAGCCTGGGTGCAGGCCACCCTGGACTGGACAAGGGCCGCAGCTGAGCCCAGTGATGTCCACAGTGTTAAGGCACCTGTTCACCTTATTTCTTGTGAAGAGGAGGTTATCATCAATCTTGGAATATTTACAAGGTGATAGACAAAATCTGGCCTTACGGATGGTTCTCATTTGCCTTGCTAAGATCACTTGTAAAGTTAAGAATCTTTTTCCATGTTCACTGACCATTTTGATTTCTTCCTTTGTCAATTACTTCATGTCCTTTGTCCAGCTGCCACTGGACTGCTGTGTCTGATTGGATCCTCTTTATGCGTCATAGGCTTAGCATCTTATTTTTTATGTCAACTGTAAATAACTTTTCCAGTTTATTGTTTGTCAGCTGACTGTTTATAATGTCCCCTGTTTTCATGTAGTCAAATCTGTCCATCATTCTTCTGGGGTTTTTACAATGCGCTCCCCTCCTTCTCACACTAACTTGGGTTCCCACTGGCATTTCAAGGACGGCGGGGACAGTGTGGCACTCCCTTCACCCAAGGGCACATGCAGGTAGTCACTGAGTTGCAGCCGGGGGTCACAAAGTGTGTGAGCTCAAGTCTGTCATTTCCATGGGGATTTCCTGTGGCGACTGTGGCCTTGGGAACAGTAGCTTCTTGCCTTGGAGAGTAAGGAGGACTCTGCAGAGGTAACTGGAAAAGAATGTACTTTGGACCCGTGTTCTGCCATGTGACACGGTGTGATCAACACAGACTCTGGAACCAGAGTCTTATGCTGCAGTTCCCGATTCCAGTGGTGTGATTTTGGCACTTGAAGCCTGTTTCCTCATCTGGAAAATGGTCCCTATTTGTTTAATAAATAGTTCTTGAACCAAACAATAAAGCTGTAGTCTTTTCTTTATCCATAGTTCTTGGGTAAAGCACTGTGCTCTTCAAAGCCACACTCGCTAAGATGAACACCCAAAGGTGTTTTCCAGAGCAGGGACAGTGAGACCTGCTTGGGCTCAGTCATGCTGGACTGGTCACTGTGCATGCTTCCTGGCTGGACAAGGCTGAGTTTTCTCCCTCACCTGCAAAGTCAGGAGACTAAACTAGATAACCCTGAAGGCTTTCCAGGGTTGTAACTGACCTAATGTCAATAAAAGAAAAGAGCAGGTTAGGAAGGGGGACAGCACCTCTGAGAGCAGGCTGGCCTGGACGACTGGGAGCTAAATCCTTCACGCTTCCCAGCAAGCATGGGCTCTGGCCGCCTGCAAAGGCGTGCACGTCATGGGTCTCAGTTCCAGGTTGTCTGTCCAGCTTTGTCAGCATTCTCTTGCCCCAGCCAGGTGGATGGTACCACACAGTTAAAACCTGGGCAAGTAAGACTACAGAGAGCCCCTCTATACCTCTTAAAGGGCCAAACCATGATTTGTAAAATATTAAGTCAAACTGTTTACCTTAACTCGAGGCATAGTCACTGTAGGTGGCTTTGCTTCAGCCACAAAACTGTGAGATGCTCCTTTTTCCACAAGGTAAGTTGTGTAGGGCATGAATTTCACCCCCTTTGACCCAAACACAAAATCATCTCTCAAGCCATCTATTAGCATAATGACAACTTTACTGAACAGAGGAGGTGGGCGGTTGGTCCAATTGGAAGTGGCTCCTAGAAAAAAGGAAATTGAATTTTAAACTTCATTTACCATTCAATCACCTATAATCCAATTTCTGCCTACTTCTCTGGCACGTATCCTGTCACATCTGTACGTACCCACCCAAAGAAAAAAGCGCACAGTGCAGGCACGGGGGGCATTTGGAGTAAGCCCAGGGAGCCCCGGTATTAAGCAATCAGTTGCCCTTAGCATGGTGGGGAGTATAGGACAGGGGAGTCTCTTCCTGAGGGCCTGGGACATCTAGGAAGCTTGATCTAGAATCACAGTCCTTCACTAAGTGGAAGGGCAAGCATATTTCCAAACTGTGTGAACTTGGTCAGGGGCTCCTGTTGTCCAAAACGGGAGCACCTCTACCTGGCATGTATTGCTGTAGGTGAGAACCAGGAAGTAGTCCATGTGGGGCGGTCTTCCCTGCTAGCTGGTTAAAAGGTCTTGGAGAAACGCAAAGAAGAAAAAGAAAGAAAGCAGGAATCTTTATCTGTTGTGACTTATTGAGCAAAAAAAGTTGCCAGGAAGAGAGTGGCTCAGAGTTGGCTCAGAACAGGGGTGCGGGCGTCCAGGTATGAGAGCCGGAGTGACGCGGGGGCCCGGCCTCGGGGAGCTTACTTTTCCGGGACCAGGAAGGAGGATCGAAGTGAGGCTGATAGTCAAGGTTGCCGAGTCGTAGGAAAAAGAGAGCGGGAGTGGTAAGAAAAGGGGTCCTAGGCTGGGGACTAGGATGGAAGAGGAGCCCGGGAAGAGCCCGAGAGTAGGACTCAGGGAGTGGGATGCCGGGAAGGGGTCCGTACCTGCCGAGGGCTCGGGCGCAGGGGGCTCTGCGTGGTGCTCAGTCCCGGAAAAGGAACGCACAGGAGCCGGGAAGAATCCACGAAGGAACAGCGCGACCCCGAGCATCTCTATCACTACGCAGCCTGCGGCGAAGGTCCCAGAGCCCAGCCTCATCGCGCACTCGCGCTGGGCGGGGACCCGGGTCCCGGAGCCCGGAGCCCAGGCAGAGCAGCCCAGCAGCAGCAGCTGCTTCGGGGTACCGGGAACAGCCTCCAAGGCAATGACCGGTGCCGGCAGCGCTGTGGTCACGCACTGGCGCGCGGGAAACACCTACTAAAGGGGCGGCGCTTTAGGGCACTGTGCGGCCAGTGTTCTGAGGCCTTAACGTACTTCCGGCGCGCGGCCCCAATCCCCACGTTGGCTCCGCCCCCCGTGAATCTCCGGAAGTAAAATTCCGCACAGAAAACCCATAGACTGTCAATGCGAATGGACCTTCTCCCCATTTTCTAGGTCCTTTACTGACTTCCAGTCCATTTAAAACCTGGTAATGTTTCTTCAAAACGAAATCCCTGTTGAAGTGCAAATGGCTTCAGAATTTTGGGAGGGAGAGACTGTAGTGGCTGACACATAAACACCGTCAGCGACAGTTGATCCACCCGGCTCCGTGAAGCTGCCCGAGGAGCTTCCGGAACACTTACCAGCGCCCTGCCCCTGAAGTCCTGCCGCCACCACTGAGTCTTAGAGAGAGTCCCGCACTGGCTCTCCCGCCTCAGGATTTGGGCATTTATCTCACAGTGGAAAAGTCTGAATCAGAGTGTTTCTGTTCTGGCCGTAAAAGCTGCGCGTGGTCAAGTCGGGGCGGGGGGGGGGGGGCGGGGAAGATGCATGCGCACAGCCTCAGGTGGCTCCAGACCTTTCCCGTGTCTCCTGCCGACGTCCCACAGAGATCGCCCCTCAGCGGTTCGTTGGTCCACTCGTTCATCACTGCAGGCAGCACCGCAGGCCTCCACGAGGCTTCTGCGAGTCTCAGGGTTTCCTGATCACGAGGGGGCGTATTCTAAACACAGCTTCCCTATAAACCTTGGGTCTTCAGGAGGGAATTAATAAACAAGTTCCTAAGCGTGGATCCCTAATCCAGATGTCAAGACGGGGTCATCTGATGTGTGGCCTTCCACGAAGATTCTCTCTCGGCTTGAACACAAGGCAGCGGCCATATGAGCGCAGTCAGACGGCAGCTGCCTATAAGCTGAGACAGAGGCGTCAGCGGGAACTCTGCCTCCTCAGCGCCTCAGAACTTCCAGCCTCTGGAGCAGCGAGGAACAAACGCCTGCTGTAGGCCATCCAGCCCATGTTAAGTCGTCAAAGCAGCCGGAGCTGGCTCGACCACAGGGAACTGAAAACTGGTGCGCACTTAAGTGCGCGTAAGCGCCTGTTCACAACAGCCACAAGGCAGAAACAGCCCAAACGCCCACCAACAGCAAGAGGATAAACGGATTGTTGTGTATGTATACAATGGATCATTATTCAGTCATAAGAAGGAGTTAAGTACATGATACATGGATATAGCTAGAAAACATTATGCTAAGTGAAAGACAGACACAAATGGTGACATACTGTATTATTCCATTTATATGCAATGTCCAGAAGAGAGAAATCCAGAGTCAAAATGCAGACTCGTAGCTGCCAGGGGCGGAAGGGAGAAACCGCTCAATGAACAAAGGGTTTTCCTTCCAAGTGATGGAAATGGTTAAGAATTAGAGGTAATAGTTGCACAACATTGTAATTGCATACATGGCACCATACTGGTTACTTTAAAATGGTTCATTTTGTTACGTAAATTCCCCTTTAAAAGAGTTCAGGGGTGCCCTGGCTGGTGTGGCTCAGTGGACTGAGTGCTGGCCTGTGAACCAAAGGGTCACCGGTTCGATTCCCAGTCAGGGCAAATGCTTGGGTTGCAGGCCAGGTCCGCATGAGAGGCAACCAACCACACATTGATGTTTCTCTCCTTTCCTTCCCCTCACTAAATGGAAATAAAATTCTTAAAAAAGGTTCAGGGGGAAAAAAAAGAATTCAGGTGTGTCATTCCTTGTGTGGGTCAGAGCAAGGACAGGATGAACTTAAGCAGCAGGTGAATGTGAGCAATGTCAGGGGTGGCCGTGCCCACCCTCATAGCTGCCCTGGTCCCCTGTCTACCCTGCTGAGAGAACTGCCCTAGGAGGTGGGTAAGCAAGAACTGCCTTCTCAGGCTCTGCCTCTAGGGATCCTGATGCGAGATAGTTCTGTGAAACCAACAATGGCCAATGGTAGGGTGCTCTTCACGGTAGACCCTGGCGGGGGGGGGGCGGGGGGGGACTGGTCCCTCATTCTGCCTCAAGACCTGGGGTGGACCTCTTCCGTGTCAAGGGTGCTTGCTGGCCTGAAGTACAAGAGGGGCCCACGGTGCAAGGGTTGGTGGGTTGGTGTCAGGCTGGAGGACAGGAGAGGCCCCCTTCTGGGACTCAGGAGGGAGCTGGGCTCTGGGGGTCACCAGGCTGCTCATCCCTGTCAGGGCTTCAGGGGGAAGGCAGAACCCCAGCTCCCTCTGGAGCTATCAAAGGCAGGTCCCATGCAGCAGGCTGGGCACCCCCGGTCTCAGAAGAGGGTCCAAGAGAAATCCCTGGAGACACATCAGAAGCAGGAAGAGGTCACTCCCCAAAGGAAGGGGGGAGTGAGAACAAAGCACCGAAGGCCAGCACAGAACTGACCTGGGATGGCTGGGACCCCTCCCAGCTCTTCCAGCCCCAGATGCTGGGAACACAAGCCTCCAAGCCTGGTTTCTGGCATGACACTGCCCTCACTGCCTCACCCTGTAACCCTCTTTGGTTTCATCCCCTTACATGGACTAGTTAAAATTTTAGCAGATTTCAAGGGCTTTTGTGCTTAAGAGATAGTAGGGCCTGTGAACGGAGCCCGGGATTTCAGGAGTAGGCCCTAAAGGACACAGGCTGACACGAATCTTCTCCCCTGTCCTGCCTCTTCCCACTGCTGAGTTGTGTCCCATTGTGACACCGTTCCCTGGCCTTGGGCGCCTGGTGGAAGGCTGTGTTCTGGACAGAAAGCGAAGGCTGGGAGGGAGAGTCCTCTCAGCCCCGGCGTCTGCCCCAGGTGCGAGAGCACCAGGTGGTGGTCACAGGAGGCCTTGGGAGCCCCCTCAGCCCTGCTGGGCCCATCCCCCCAGCCCTCAGGCCAGACTTGCCCGGAGCCTCCACCAGCCTCCCAGCTGGGCTCGTGCCATGACGCAGGCGTGGGCCTTGTGGTAGTAGGAGGCATGCATGCTCTGGAAGCACTCCTGGCCGGCCATGTCCCAGAAGTCTGCAACATGAGCACAGCTCTGACTGCCCAATGGGCACTGGAGGGCAGAGACACCGTGCATCTCCATGCAGGTCTCTGTGCAGAGGCACAGGGGCACAGGGACCCCACAGGGTGCAGGTGCGTGTTGTCAGGACCCAGGCAGCCCACGTGCGCCCTGCGAGGCCTGTGCACCGCTGCGTGCATGTGGGTGGGTGAGAGGAGACACGGGCCAGGGGGACTGGAGGGTGCAGACAGGAAGCCCAAGAGGAAGAAGGCAGGGCCCCCCCGCCCCCCCCAGCTCCATCCCACAAGATGCAGGGTTCTCCAAGGCCAAAACCAGGCCGAAGTGCCCGTGGGGTGACTGCAGATGGTGGCCACAGCAAAGCGGGATGTGAGGCCTGGCCAGGGGTAGGGCTGTCATTTTACTGACAGTTGGAACCCTTTGGGGAAGATGATACTGAGACCACGCTGCTCTTTCTGCACACCGGCTAGCTTGGAACCCCAGGCCGGAGCACAGGAATGAGCCCCATGCTGCTTCCCCCGCCAGGCCTCCAGGCCCTAGGCGTCCTGCCTCCTACCCCCACCCCCCGCCTGAGCATCAGAGGAACCGGCCTTGTCGCTCACCCACAAGCACCATCCTGCTGTCCTGCCATCCACCATGGCCGTGTGCTTGTACAGGGTCAGGGCGTAGGTGGACAGCTGCTGGGGCCAACTGCCGCCAGGTTAAGGAGTGAGGATACATAAGGGAGACAAAGGGGGTGGAATGGGCCCTCTCTCTCCTTTTCTTTTCCAAATTTAGATTTTAAACTGAAAGGATGTTGGGTGAGAGGATCAGCCTCAGGTGTTGCTGGCACCAGCTCCCTGGAAGGCAAGGGGCGGGCGCAGCTGGCAGTGTGCCCAGCCACCTAGGTCCGGGGGGACCCTGGAGCAGAATTTCACAGACTGGCTGACTGAGATGGAAATACACAACGCTTCTTCGATGGACTCTTTTTCTGCACAGAAATAGAAGAGATATGTAAGGACCCAATGATAAGAAGAATTAAGGTCATTAAAATGTCCATATTGCCCAGAGCAACCCATAGATTCAACACAATGCCAATGAAAATACCAATGGCGTTTTTCACAGAACTAGGACAAATAACTCTAAAATTTATATGGAACCACAAGGGCCCCAAATAACCACAGCAATCTTGAGAAAGAAGAACAAAGTTGGAGGCATTATGCTGCCTAATACCAAACAGTACCACAAGGCCATTGTAATCAGAACAGCCTGGTACTGGCATAAAAACAGACACATAGACCAATGGAACAGAACAGAGAACCCAGAACAAACCCTTGCCTGTGTGGCTGATTAATCTATGACAAGGAAGGCAAGAACATACAATGGGGTAAAGACCGTTTCTTCAGTGAATGGTGTTAGGAAAGCCGGACAGATACACACACACAAAAATGAAAGTAGGCCACTTTCTTACTCCATATACAAAAACAAACTAAAAATGGATTAAAAACTTACATGTAAAACTTAAAACCACAAAACTCCAATAAGAAAACATAGGCAACAAACTGTCTGACATTTTTCTTCCTGATTTTTTGTTTTGGATGTCTCCTTGGGCAAAGGCAACAAAAGAAAAAATAAACAAATGGGACCATATCAGACTAGACCAGAGCTGCACTGGGTGCTGGGTTGTGAGTTCATGAAGATGGCCTGATACCAGCAAAGCCTTAAGCAGGGGTGTCCAATGCATGCGGCCCAAGATAGCTATGAATGCGGCCCAACCCAAAATCGTAAATTTACTTGAGATTTTTTTTTTTTTTGTGATTACATGTCACAATGTATCTAATGTGTGGCCCAAGACAAAGCTTCTTCTAGTGTTGCCCAGAGATGCCCAAAGGTTGGACACCCCTGCCTTAGAGAATCATTCACAGCAACTTGAGTCCAAGGGTATGTTAGTGAAAGATGAAGGTGGAATCCTACGTGGTTTTGGAGCCCCTGGGAAGTCAGACCACAGGAGACACCTGACAGCAGCAAGTCCACCCTCATCTTTTGATGGCAGAAATGGACATGGGCCCCCACTGGGTGAGCAACAGCACCGCAGAGCCTCCGGTCCAGTCTCCACCTGGGGCACCTCTGTGCACGTGGGTACCAGTGTCAGGAGAATAAACCAACCTTCACAATGAGTGTGGTCAGTCTTCCTTTTTACTGACTCGCCTTGGTCTCAGTGAGGCCCTCTAGGAAAAGGCATTTTGACCACCTGGTCTGTCACTGGTTGTGCTGGTCACACTGTTCACACATTCCTTTAGGCTTACCTACGGCCTTCACCTTCAGTCTCTCAGTTCACAACCACTTACAGGTCTCAGTTCCCTGCCCCAGACAGCTGCACCAGGGCCCACTCTGGTGCCGTCCGGGTCCCCTGCTCTCCTGTCATTTTCCCAGGGCACAACTGGGCTCCCGCTGGGACTGTGCTCACGGCTCCCACAAAAGCTGGGCTCCTCTGCACCCTGGAGCGCTTTCCCAATGGCCCAGACGCACTGTGGGCCTGGTCCTCCTTTCCCAGTCTCTCAACGTATTTGAACTTGCCACGGGTGCCGTCCCTCAGAAAGATGATGTTCATGCTGTCCTCCGCATCGTATTTCTCCTGGTCCTGCTCACAGGGTTTGGCTGTGTCCCCTACCATCTGCTCCTGGGTCAGCTCTGGGGAGGGGGCTTTTGTCTGCATGGACAGGGCAGAGAAGAGCGGATGAGAGGGTCCCAAGGACATACTCATATCCTTCTTTAGTCAGTGCCACCAGGCTGCCACCTGCTGAACCGCGGGCGGAAATCTTGTCCCCAGCAAGATCCTCTCGGGTTGTTGTCTTCTTCCTCCAGTCATGCTCAGTGCCACTGTGCCCATTGACCCCGGAAGAGGCAGTACAAAACTCACAACGCAAGGCTTCTCACTTGTAAAACGGGGACACGCAGCAGTGGCCATGTCGTATGACCGGTGTGAGACACTGTCTGGCAAAGACACAGAGCTCTGGAAGCCTGAACTGTCCCGGCTGAATGACAATGACAGTCCCTCCGCCCCTGGCCAAAGAGCCTACCCGGTCCTCCGGATACTGCCTCTTGCCCCGCACCCCAACAAGGGCGTTCACATACCCATACCTGCGGTTTCTCAACCTCTACTACTTTCAAGTGCCATCCGAATGCTTTGGCTTTCGGAGAAGCCAAAGTGGTCCTCCACCACGATCGCTTCTCTGGGGCCAGACTCGGATGCACAACTGCCGACCAGAGCGCTGGGCCTGCGCCGGAGACACACACCACGCGTGAAACACAGACCCAGGAGTCCTGCACGCCCCTCCCCTGCGCGCGGACACCTGGGCAATAGCCCGTCTCCTCACACCACGGTCCCTCGACAAACGTTGCCGCGCCCGGGCCGCCTCCGCCGCTTCCGACTCCGGCTGCCCCGGCACCACTCACGCGGTCGGGGACCTGAGACCCGGCGGCCGCAGCATCCCTGCGGCTGCGCCTGCGCCTGCAACCCGGGAGCGCACCGGCCGGGTCTCCGCGACGGCGCTCTGCGGGACTCTAGCCTGTAAGCAGGCAGCGGCTCCCCCTGGCTAAGCCGGGGCGCCCCTGACCTCGCCTCCCACAGCCCCCCGGCAGCCAAACTCGGCGCGAGGCTCGAACACCGGCAGTGGTTGCGTGCTGCTCTCCAACCCACTGGCAACTCTCACTCAACAGACCCTTGGGGGCGGCAGCCCAGTCTGCAGACCACCACCCACTCCGCCGCGCGCACCGCCCTCCGTCCCGCCACTGCAGCGGCTGCGTTGTCTCGGGCGGAGCTGCGAAGCGCGGCCACCACGGACCGCCCCCTTGGCCCTACACCAGCTGGAACACGCCCCAGCCGGCCAGCTCCAGGGGCTCACGCAGCGCAGCACTCCACTTCCGACTCGGCCGCGTCGCCTCAGCTGCTACGCAACAGTGGAAGGACCCCGACGCGGGCTGCCCGGACGAAGGCCTGAACGACCCCTCCAGGCGTGGCTGGCTGGCGTGGTGCCGGCGGGAAGACAGCGGGGAGGACGCCGAGGCCGGCTGCCCTGGGGCTCCGAGAGGCGGGAAGCGGGGGTTGGAGGTGGCGGGCCGGGGCTGAGTCAGGGCTCCCGCGCCGCAGGCCTCGTGGGGTGGCTGGACAGCGGGCCTCAGAGGTGGGGGGCGGGACCAGAGGTAAGGGCGCTGGACCCTAGGTGAGGGGGCACAAGACTGACGATTTCTCTGCAAGACTTGCAATTCTCTGATGAGGTGAATTCGAGCTAATCTCCCCACCTGTCGACGTTTGTTGTTACCAAGAATCGAGACGGCCACGATCGAGCTAGAATCAGCAAAGGGCCTAGCGCTCCCTCTGGCCCAGGTGCGCGGAGCATGAGGGTGCCAGGCCAGCAGAGTCCTCCCAGGGCCGAAGCTACAGCGGAGAGCAGGGCAGAGCTGCCCTGCGGGAGTTGAGCGCCCAGCAGGGCAGGCAGGTGCAAATCAGATCATACAGTAATAATGTTCCAGAGGGGAGAAACAGTATTTAAAGAGATAATGAGATTTCCACCCAAAAGACATGCAAACTCTGCGATCCCAAGCAGGAAAAGGACAGCACATTTACACAAACCACAATAAATGTGTTCAACTCCAAAACAAACGAGATGTTAAAAACAGCAAAAGATAAAGATAACGATTAAACGAGCCAAACTAACACGGGCAGTCGCCTCGCTGGTGTGAACAGCGGAAGACGGACACCAGGGGGCGCCGTCTCTGAGGCTCTGAGACCCCGGTGAACTCGGGACTCCGCGGGGCGGCGCCCGGAGCCTTGGGTGCGGAGGTTCTGTCAGGACAGGCGCCCGGAGCTCTGGGTGCAGCCGGTCCGTGTGGCTGTGACAAGTAGGGCAAAGGCAGGTGAGAGCTGGGGTCAGGTTCCGCGGTGAGAGCTAAGTTGGGGTGACCGCCAGGGTTGGTTCAGGACTCGGTTTAGGGTTGGGGCTATGAGTTATCAGTTACATGAAGACACAATGTGTGAGACTAAGGTTAGGTTCAAGGTTAGAGGTTGGATTTACAGGTTCCAGGTTCCGATTTCGAGGTCAGAGTCTGTTATATGTGGTTAGTGTCGTGGAACAGGTGAATGTGAAGGCTGCGGGTTAGGTTTATCGTTACATTTTAATTTAGGGTTACAGAGTCAGAGGGTGGGGTGAGAGGTAGGGGCTGGAGATAGGGTTTGGGTTCAGGGGTTAGGGTAAGGATCAGGGCAAGGGTCAAGATCGAGTTCAAGGGTCAGGGTCTGGGTTATGGTCGGAACCAGGGGTTTAGAGTGAGGACCAGGTATTAAGGGTTGGGGGTTAGAGTTAGGGTTTTTAGGGCTGTGTGAGGAAAGGTGAGAAGAAGTGAAGACAGATGCAAAAGGAGGGGGAGAAGCCCGCCACAGCGGCCACTGAGGGGCTGATGTGGATGGTGGGGTCCGAGCAGCGCACCCGAACCTGGTGACCACATGCTGAGATATGAGTGTCTCTGGGATGCCCCTGCCTCACCCCAGTTCCTCCATGTTTGGCGTCAGTGGATGTGGTTGCTCCCAGAAGAACTTCAATCCCAGTAATGTCTAATGTACACAAAACCCACAGCATCAGCGTGAAATGCCCTTGCTCTGTCACTCAGTTCCCACTGTCCTGATGTGCCACACAGGTCCCAAACACAAGTGCTCAGGATGGTGCACCCTGGTGGGCACTTCCACAGAGGCCCACGTAGGCCCCGGTGAGGACAGCAGGGTGGCCTCAATGTCACCACCCAGCCCCAGGCCCACCTCACCTTCCCCACCTGCTCCTGGGGTATAAAATACCATGTTTTACTCTGACCCAGCTTTCCTGGAATGGTCCCTGAGACTGAGCCCCATCTTCACACCTTGATGGATTTAAAGGACACAAACAACTCTGGCCTGGGCCTTACTACCCTCTCCTCCTGTGCAGACCAGGCCCTGCATTCCTGCAGAGACACCTGGCCTGATGCTGTGACTGCCCAGGGCCCCACGGAGGATCCCCTGCATTCACAATATGCAATCACCTACTTCCAGAACCTTCTTTCCACTCTACGGGGAACCCCTACCACTCAGCTGTCACTGCCCTTTCCCTTCCCCTGAGCCTCTGGCAACAGCTAAAGCACTTTGCATCTGTGTGAATCTGACCCTTCTGGTCATTTTATGTAAATGGAATCACACAGTGTGTGTCACTCTGACTGGCTTCTCTCGCTGAGCGTTGTGTCTTCAGGGTCCATCCTCCTTGTAGACTGTGTCAGAGCTGCGCTCCTTGTTATGGTGGAGGAATGTTCAGTGTGTGGCTAGAACCCCTCTTGCTTGTCTGTTATCCATCAACAGGCACTCAAGTTGAGCTCACCTTCAGGTTCGTGGGTCATGGAGCTGTGAACATGGGTGCGCAGATCTCTGTTCAAGTCTGTTCTCAGTTTTGTGGGGTGTGCACCTGAAGTGGAAGTGCTTCATAGTTAATTTCTGATGAACCACCATGTTTTCTACAGCAGCTGCACCACTTTACGTTTATGACTTCCTTTTCATGACTGAATAGTATTGTAGTCTATGGAGAGAGTACATTTTGTTTATCCATGCCTCTGAGGGTGGACATTTGGGTGGTATCCACCTTTCTGCTACGTGAATAATGCATTACAAACATTCATGAACAAATTTTGTGTGGGAAACCTGTTTTAAATTTTGGGAAGTAGATAACTAGGAATGGAATTGAGTTAAAAGGTAACTTTTTAACTTTTTGAAAACACGTTAAACTGTTTATATTCCTACAGCATAAGAGAGTTTTAATCTCCGCACATACTAGTCAAAACTTATCTTCAATTTCTTAATTATATTCATCCTATTGTACGTGGAAATGGATATCTCATTGTGGCTTTAATTTTCATTTTAATAATGATTATTTCCTTGGCTGGTGTGGCTCAGTGGATTGGGTGGCAGGTTCAATTCCCAGTCAGGGTACGTGCCTGGGTTGCGAGCCAGGTCCCCAGTGGGGGCACGTGAGAGGCAACCACACACACATCGATGTTTCTCTCCCTCTCTTTCTCCCTCCTGCCCGATCTCTCTAGAAATAAATAAAATCTTTAAGAAAAAGCAAAAAAAAAAGGAAATAATATTTATTATTGAGATCTACAAAGTTTATTTAGACATTCTTCTTCTCAAGCCTGGCACTGGGAGGACAGAAAGGTCATCATTCCAGGTCATGGGGGTGGGTGTCCCCCTTTGGTGAACCCACTCCAGCAGGAACAGGGTGAGTCATGCTTAGGTCTCCCTCATGCAGGAGAGGGTATGATGGGGTCCTCACTAATTGTTTGCTGACTCCCTGTATTGAA
Source organism: Anoura caudifer (assembly GCA_004027475.1). Taxonomy (NCBI): domain Eukaryota; kingdom Metazoa; phylum Chordata; class Mammalia; order Chiroptera; family Phyllostomidae; genus Anoura; species Anoura caudifer. The sequence goes on along the minus strand of PVKU01009875.1, from coordinate 7,153 downwards.
CTCAGCTCTGGTTCTAAGCAAAGTGTGACCTCTGGAAGCTGTTAGCACTCTTGCTATGCAGATGTAGATGTTCACCCTGTTCTCACCCTCAGTCTTGCTGGACTCCCACCCATTGGGTCCACTGGAATTTTGTGCTCTTGGGCCATTGTGGACATTATCTGTGAATGGGTGGCCGGTAATGACCAACATCGTGCATGTCCATTATTCCATCAGGCTTTACTTTACAAACAAAAGTTTAAAGATACAATAAGTATGAATTTCAAGATGGTGTCAGTGGTGTATTAAACCCCGTGGGACCCAGGTATGAGGAAAGTGCATTACAGAAGCTGCTGTGTTGTGAGCTTCATGAATGCCATACGCAGACTGGGTACACCTGTTACAGGAGAAACTCAGGTCTTCTTGCCAATGCAGTAAAAGATTACAGATCAGCAAGTATATTAGCACGCAAGCGGGGTTTATTAGTGATACGTTCTCATGGAAGAGGACAGGTCTTGCTGAGGTGGAAGTGAATGAAAAGAGCTTGGGTGGCAAGAGCACAAGATCCTTTGTCCTGAGGACTTATATAGTTGCTGGGACGGGGGCAAAGAACTTACATATTGATTACCGAGTGAAAGTGGTGCCAGCTTCTACGGGGGACATTGACTACCCAAATGTAGTTATATACAGGGATTGTTAGCCTAAATCCTTATCGCCCTTCAGAACCCACGTGGCCATCTTGTAAAATAGATGTAACAGGAGACAGTTAAAGTTGAGGCAGTTACCCAAAATTACCTATGGGCTTTTTCTATAAGCACTAGGGACCCTCTCATAAATCAGATAGTGGCCAGTGGCAAGCAATTAGCCAAATTTGTTTTATGGGTCCTTTCCTTGAGTGCTGTGGATCCCCTCCGATCTTCAAGGCCTTGGGATGAATTCACTTTGAAAGCCTTTCTTTCCCAGATGGTGGAAATGGTACCTAGAATTTCAACGTGTCAGCATGGCATTTCTTGTGATGTTGGAACATCTGGCAATAGAACTGGACCAGGCTCAGGACTGCTGAGTTAGTGGGTGAGACATGTCTTCCTCCTCCTCCCTGCCTTGGCTTACCATGTATCCTACCTAATACACCAGTGCAGGCAGGTGCTATTCCCAGTGTCGGTTCTCAGCAAGGGGTGGGCTAGGGTCTTGTTTTACAGGTCACTCTCAGTACCACCTGCCTGTGTTGAGGAAGCTCTGAGGGTGCGCAGGCTCAGTGGGAGGGTGGTGACCTGGAGAGAAATGCATCCCCTACTCAGGCCTCCTTCTCAGGGCAGCTGAGTCTATGGGGGGAAAGCAGTGCGGTCTGCTCAAATTCTGAATTTGGCAACAGACCCCTACCTTGTCCTTATGTTCCTTTGTCCAGCACTAAAGACCCAGAACACATGGGCACTGAAGGCTGTTCAGCAGGACTTGCGATCTCAGTGATCCTTTGTGCTGACCCAATTTGGAATGTCAAACCAAAAGGCTGGAGTTCCCATTTCCGTTGTACAGACTAGGAAGCAGGCAGAGAGTTGAGAATCTTATCTTAGGTCACACAGCTGGAGAAGACAGATGAGACTCACACCCACTATGGACTGATGTAGAATCTGTATACTGTGCACCAGGAAATGCTGACCCTGAAGGGGCAGCAAGGAGTGAGGAAGATCAGGTACCCAGACTGAGCCAGGCTCACGTCTGTGAACAAGCATACATCCTTCTTGCTGTTCACCTCTAAGGCTCCAAGATTGTAGTAGGAAACCAGAAGAGCCAAGAGAAGCCAAGGGAGGAGGGGTAGGGAGGTGATTAGGAGAAAAGGCCCCTTTCCCAGTGATGCGGTGCCGGCTTGTGGGGTCCGCAACATTGTGAATGAGGTACAAGAGAAATTCCCACAGATTACTGAGTCCTGTGGAGGAAAAGGGAGGACACAACCACTCTCTCAAGGGGAGAGCACCTTGGAGCACCCTGAACCTTACCTTGACAAGCTTTTATTGCTTTTCTGGGCACATTACATGATGGTCTCCATTTACTATGCAGAGGTTTGCTTTAGGTGGTTACCTTTTACAGAAAACAAAGGAGGGGATGCCACTAATCACATCACAGAAGGATATTTGCAAATGCAAAGGGAACAGTTGTTGAACTGGTTACACTCATCCTTGGAAGGTTTAGCATAGATTTTAGGAAGTTACTTTGAAGACATGCAGTAAATGTTTGCTGCCTAAATTCAGAGTGAGGGAGTTTTAGCAAAAAGTCTCAAAGCAGCCTAGGTACAATGCAGGCCTGATTCCCCATGGCAGACCTAACTGTGGGTGTGGGTCCTATATCCCAAGAGTCCGGGGAATTCCCTTCCCTGATGAGTGTGTCTCAAATACCTTTGTGGGCAGTAACCAAAGTAGACTGAATCTAGATTTACACATTTGCAGGAGCTGAATTTCTGTGGCTGAGACTGTGAGTTCTTTGTGGCTCTTCAAGAACCCTCTGCTTCAGTGATGGGGAGAATGAGGGATGTGTATGGAGACAAAACATTTTAAAATAGGTCAAAAAACATGAAGGAGATTGGTGCTGACACCCCCATATCACTATGGAACTGTTTGTCCATCTCATCTCTTGTCATGAAATTGGAGGATTTGTTTAACCAGTTACTTCCATACTAGTTACAATCTTGGGGATAGTAAGGGGCCGTAGACATCCTATGGCTATTAATATGCGACTTAATACAAATGACTCACTCAGTCCACCTGTAAACAGAGCTTCTCCCCTGAGTGTGTCCTCTGGTGTCTGACGAGACCTGACTTGCATGTAAAGCCTCGCCCACACTCCCTGCAAACATAGGGCTTCTCCCCTGAGTGTGTCCTCTGGTGTCTGACAAGACCTGACTTGCATGTAAAGCCTCGCCCACACTCCCTGCAGACATAGGGCTTCTCCCCTGAGTGTGTCCTCTGGTGTCTGAGGAGATGTGACTGCTCTGCAAAGCATCGCCCACACTCCCTGCAGACACAGGGCTTCTCCCCGGAGTGTGTCCTCTCGTGTCTGATGAGATGTGGCCGCTGTGTAAAGGCTCGCCCACACTCCCTGCAAACAAAGGGCTTCTCCCCTGAGTGTGTCCTCTGATGTATGATGAGATCTGACTTGTGTGTAAAGCCTCGCCCACATTCCCTGCAAACAAAGGGTTTCTCCCCTGAGTGTGTCTTCTGATGTGTAATGAGATTTGACTTGCATGTAAAGCCTCTCCCACACTCCCTGCAAACATAGGGCTTCTCCCCAGAGTGTGTCCTCTGGTGTCTGATGAGACCTGACTTGCATGTAAAGCCTCTCCCGCATTCCCTGCAAACATAGGGCTTCTCCCCTGAGTGTATCCTGTGGTGTGTGATGAGATATGACTTCCAGGTAAAGCCTCTCCCACACTCCCTACATACAAAGGGCTTGTCTCCTGAGTGTGTCCTGTGGTGGAGGATGAGATCTGACTTGCGTGTAAAGCCTCTCCCACACTCCCTGCAGACATAGGGCTTCTCCCCTGAGTGTGTCCTCTGGTGTATGATGAGAACTGACTTCTGTGTAAAGCGTCGTCCACACTCCGTGCAGACATAGGGCTTCTCCCCTGAGTGTGTTCTCTGGTGTCTCAGGAGATCTGACTTTTGGGTAAAGCCTCGCCCACATTCCCTGCAGACATAGGGCTTCTCCCCTGAGTGTGTCCTCTGGTGTCTGACGAGACCTGACTTGCATGTAAAGCCTCTCCCACACTCCGTGCAGACATAGGGCTTCTCCCCTGAGTGTGTCCTCTGGTGTCTGAGGAGATGTGACTGCTCTGCAAAGCATCGCCCACACTCCCTGCAGACATAGGGCTTCTCCCCTGAATGTGTCCTCCTGTGTCTGATGAGATGTGGCCGCTGTGTAAAGGCTCGCCCACACTCCCTGCAAACAAAAGGCTTCTCCCCTGAGTGTGTCCTCTGATGTGTGATGAGATCTGACTTGTGTGTAAAGGCTCGCCCACACTCCCTGCAAACAAAGGGTTTCTCCCCTGAGTGTGTCTTCTGATGTGTAATGAGATTTGACTTGCATGTAAAGCCTCTCCCACACTCCCTGCAAACATAGGGCTTCTCCCCAGAGTGTGTCCTCTGGTGTCTGATGAGATCTGACTTCCGTGTAAAGCCTCTCCCGCATTCCCTGCAAACATAGGGCTTCTCCCCTGAGTGTATCCTGTGGTGTGTGATGAGATGTGACTTCCAGGTAAAGCCTTTCCCACACTCCCTACAAACAAAGGGCTTGTCTCCTGAGTGTGTCCTGTGGTGGAGGATGAGATCTGACTTGCGTGTAAAGCCTCTCCCACACTCCCTGCAGACATAGGGCTTCTCCTCTGAGTGTGTCCTCTGGTCTCCGATAAGTTGCGACCCATCACTGAAGCCTTGCCAACACCCTCCATGCTCAATCATTACAGTTCTTGACATTCCTACTTTCACAAAGAACTTGCCTGCACCCTCTGGACTCTCTTTCTGGCCTCTACAGGGTACTTCCTCCATCATTCTCTCATGCTCCCTAGAACTCTTCATTTGGTCTTTGGAAGGTTGAAAGGGTCTTGAGATTTTCCTCTGACTGATCCTTTTAAGCAAAGATTTGGAGCTTTCTTTGACCTCTTGACCTTCAGCTTTATCATTCCAGCTGTGTGTACTAGTATGTTGCTGCTGCAGATTCTGATCCTCTGGACAGGGTTCCTCTGCTTGGTGGTGTTTTCTTGCGGATGTTCCCGGGAGATTCTGAGAGGGATGATTGAGTTTCATGTGTTGGCCGAGGAATTTCTGGCTGGAGAAGGCCAGAGAGCAGGAGGGACATGGGTGCACCTCCGGCTTTGGTTCTGCTGAAAGAGAAAGGTTTGGTCAGGGAACATGTTGATGAGAATGCCTGCGCCACACAACTTGTCTCCTGGTAAGACCTGCCCCATGAATCATTTTATTCTTACTGTGGTGACAATGTAAGCTCTGTCTCCCACAGGGTGTCCACTTACCATCTATTTTCCTTTTTATTTTTTGCAGTGCATCTTCTTCAGAAATCCAGAAAGCCCACATCAAGGGTCTTTTCTAATATTGCCCAGACTAGGGGCTTTGAAGGAGCATGAGAGGCCATTTTACTCCCTGTGTGGATGGAACTGCAGTGACCTTTCCCTTCTATAGGTATCCTCTAAGTCATGTTACAGTCATGTTACAGGCCCCAACTAGGAATTGCTTCTCTCAGTTTTCCAAAATAGTAAAATAAAATGTCCTTCCTCAAGCCTCACACCAAATATTTATGCTTCATCTCATTCAGTGTTAGCCCATTTCAAATACACTAAGAAGACTTGTTTTAAAATATTTCAACCACATTTCTTACACGCCTGACTCCTGTTCCTCTCTGGCCAAACCATCATGCGCTCTCGCTTGGAGATGAAGTAATTTCTGAGGGGATTCCCCACTGGAGTTTATTTTCTAAAAATTAACAAAGCATAATCAGAACAGAGAACACACCACTCTACAGCTGACAACTGCACACTTTCACTCATGAAAGTCCCCAGTGTCTCAACTTGGGTCATCGGCACTGCATTTCTGGGCTGCTAAGCATCTAACTGAACTCCGTTCTCACCCTTTATGCTGAGACTGAGATCTGAGTGACCCTCAGCCAGTTCAACGCCCTACCTCTTCTCTGCCCTGCACTAGCTGCTCCCTCTGCCTGGGGTCCTTTGCCTGCAGGTACTGTTATCTCCTGAGAGAGCCCCTCCTGGACCACCTGCCATACCGCACCTCCCCTCCTACTGATCCCTAGGCACTTGTCCTGGATTAGTTTTCTACAAAGCACTAACCGCTGGGTAGTGCCATGCACACGCAAGCACATGTGCCTGGGTTTCCCTCCTTCACCCATCAGCTCCTCAAGAACAGTAACTGTGATGCTCATGTTAATCTGTATTTCCAAGTTTCAGGACCCTATGTGCCAGAGTAGGATCTCACTTGATAATTTACTGAAATAATGAACGAATGTGCCCTGCCTGAATGGTGTGGCTTGGTGGGTTGGGTGTTGTCTGAAAACTGAAAGGTTACAAGTTCGATTCCCAGTCAGGGAACATGCCAGGGTTGTGGGCCAGTTGGGGCATGCCATAGACAACTGATTAATGTTTCCCTTGCACATTGATTTTTCTTTCTCCCTCCTTTTCACTCTGCTTAAAAATAAGTTTTTGTTTAAGAAGATCTGATTTATGTATTTATTTATTTTCAGAAAAGGGGGGAGGGAGAGAGGGAGAGAAACATCCATGTGTGGTTGCCTTTCACGTGCCCCCTACTGGGGACCTGTCCCAAAATCCAGGTATATGCCCCAACGGAGAATCAAACTGGCAACCCTTTGGGTCACAGGCTGGTGCTCAATCCTGAGCCACACCAGCTGGGGCAAAATCTTTAAAAAATAATGAATGCCTATAAACGAAAATGTTTTATGTAGAAGTATGGAGGAAGATTAAGAATAAACAGGTATAAAATTTTCAGAGAAACTGCCTTGGTGAGAGAACTGGTTAGTGCTTGAAAACTTTTCCTTTTTACCTTTTAGTCTTTCAGCACTATATGTGGTTGTGTATTTTGTTCATGAAATATTTTCAAAATAAAAAAACATAAAAATTTTGCCTAAAAGTCAAAGGCATATGAATGAATTGTGAATTTCTGAAGCATGAGTTGAAACTTTACTGACTTTAGAGTGGGTTTCACGCTCCTTAAGAGTTGGATCATCAACATTTCTATGGAGAATTCTCTTTTTTCTTTCTGTTTTGAAGAACAGTGGTGCCCACCTCTCTTGGCCGCGAGCTCTCTCTTCCACTTGCTGCCCCACTTGCTGCCCAGCTCCTGGCCATACTCATCCCCAAACCAGACCAGCAGCTCACAGCCTGGCCTGACGATCCGGCAGGTTCGGTAGAAAATCTGCCTGTGGTATTGAAAGGCCACAAGGTTCTGCTCTTCATCATCACGGGCACAGTTCACATACCTGGGATTGAGGCAGATGAAGGGAAAGAAAACCACAGTGATGAGTTCCCACTACCTGTTACATCCATGTCCACCTCCTCACTGATTCCTAAGGCCCTCAGGCTCTGGTGTTACCCACTGCCCCTAATGCTCCCCGGCAACCTTCTGTTCAGTGTCTGAGCATCTGTCAG
>PVKU01009874.1:0-57610 GCA_004027475.1 Anoura caudifer | reverse complement strand
GGAAAAGGTACAGAGAACAAGTAGCATAGACAGTTGGTAGAAAATAGACAGGGGGAGGGCAAGAATAGTGTGGGAAAAGTAGAAGCTAAAGAACTTATGACACATGGACATGAACTAAGGGGGGGAATGTGAGTGGGAGGGGGTGTACAGGGTGGAGGGGAATGATGGGGGAGACATGGGACAACTGTAATAGCATAATCAATAAAATATATTTAAAAAAAGAAATTTGAAAACCTGGGTGAAATGGACAAATTTCTAGAAAAACACAGTCTTCCAAAACTAAATCAAGCAGAAGAAGAAAGTCTGAACACATGGATAATAGCTACTGAAATTGAAGGAGTAATCAAAAAACTCCCAACATACAAAAGCCCTGCACTGAACAGTTTCCCAGCAGAATTTTACAAAACATTTAAGGATGAGCTAACCTCTATCCTTCTCAAAATATTCCAAAAAAATCCAAGAAGAGGGAAGACTCCCAAACTCTTTTTATGAGGCCAGCATTATCCTCTTTCCAAAACCAGATAAAGACACAACAAAGAAAGAAAACTACAGGCAAATATCTCTGATGAACATAGAGTCTATATGTCCAGGGGTGTCAAACTCATTTTCACTAGGGGCCAAATCAGTCTCCAGGCTGTCTTCAAAGGCCCAAATGTAATTTTAGGATTGTATAAATGTAACTACTCCTTAACAGTTAAGCGAGAGCTTGGCACTGCCCCCAGGTAGAAACAAGGCACTGGGCCAGAAAAAACAAGGTGAAAGGCTGGATTCGGCCCATGGTCCTTGTGTTTGCCACCTGTGACATAGAGGCTAAAATCCTCAACAAAATATTGGCAAACCACATCCAGCAATACATTTAAAAGATCATCACCATGATCAAGTGGGATTCATCCCAGAAATGCAAGGATTGTAAAATGTTCACAAATCAAAAAACATAATACATCACATAAACAAAAGGAAAGACAAAAATCACACAATCATATCAACAGATGTGAAAAACACATTTGATAAAGTAGAGCACCATTTATGATAAACACACACAGCAAAGTGGGAGTAGAGGGAGCATTCCTCAACATAATGAAGGCCATATATGAGAGACCTACAGCCAACATCATACTCAATGGGCAAAAAATAAAATCTTTCTCACTAATATCAGGAACAAGACAAGGTTGTCCGCTTTCACCACTTCTATCAGCATAGTATTAGAAGTTCTAGCCACAGATATCAGACAAGATAAAAAAAAGGCATCCAAATTGGAAAGAAGGAAGTAAAACTATCATTGTTTACAGATGACATGATAGTGTACATAAAAAACCCTAAGAGACTCCAACAAAAAGCTACTCAACATAATAAATAAATGTGGCAAAACAGTGTGATACAAAGTTAATATTCAGAAATTTTAGGCATTTTTGTACACCAACAATGAAATACCAGAAACAGAATTCAGGAGAAACATCCAATTTGCTATAGCAACAATGAAAAAAAATTACCTAGGAATAAACCTAACCAAGGAGATAAAAGACCTGTACTCAGAAAACTATACAACACTGAAGAAAGTAATTAAAGAAGACGAAAATAAATGGAAGCATATACCATGTTCATGGATTGGAAGAACTGACATCATCAAAATGTCCATACTACCCAAAGCAATTTATAGACTCAACATAATCCCTAGTAAAATACCAATGACATATTTCACAGATACAAAACAAACATTTCAAAAATTCATGTAACTATATAAGAGCCCGAATAGACTCAGCAATTTTCAGAAACAAGAACAAAGTAGGATGGATAACAATACCTGATATCAAATTATATGGCCACTGTAATCAACAGTCTGGTATGGGAATAAGAACAGATACAAAGATCACTGGAACAGAATAGAGAGCCCAGAAATAAACCCAAGTCTCTATGGTTCATTAGTATTTGACAAAGGGGGCAGGAGCATAAAATGGAGTAAGTATAACCTCTTCAACAAATGGCGTTAGGAGAGCTGGACAGCTACATGCAAAAAAAAAAAAAAAAAAAGAAATTCGAACACCAACTTATACCATACACCAAAATAAACTCAAGATGGATAAAAGACTTAGCTACATGTCATGACACCATAAAAGTCCTAGAGTAGAACACAGGCAAGAAAACCTCAGATATTCCATGCACAATATTTTTACTGATATGTCCCCTAGAGCAAGAGACATAAAGGAAAGAATAAACAAATGGGGACTACATCAAATTAAAAAGCTGCTGCATGGCTAAAAAAAAATCAGCAAAATGAAAAGGGAACCAACTGTATGGGAAAATATATTTGCCAATGATATTTCAGACAAGGGTTTGATCTCCAAAATATACAAAGAACTCACATGACTCCACACCAGGAAGACAAACAATCCAATTAAAAAATGGGCAAATGACTTGAACAGACACTTCTCCAAGGAAGACACATAGAGGACCCAAAGACATATGAAAGGATGTTCAACATCACTTCCCATTACAGAGATGCAAATTAAAACCCCAATGAAATACCACTTCACAGTCAGAATGGCCATCATAACCAAATCAACAAACAAGTGCTGGCGAGTTTGTAGAGAAAACGGAACCCTAGTACACTGTTGGTAGGAATGCAGACTGGTACAGCCAGTGTGGATAATAGTATGGAATTTCCTCCAAAAACTAAAAATGGAACTGCTTTTGACCCAGCAATTGACTGCTGGGATTATTTCCTAGGAATCCTGAAACACCAATTCAAAATAACCTATGCACCACAATATTCATAGCAGCACAGTTCACAATAGCCAAGTGCTGGAAACAGCCTAAGTGCCCATCAGTAAATAAATGGATCAAAAAACTGTAGTACATTTACAGTATGGAATACTACACAGCAGAAAGAAAGGAGCTCCTACCCTTGGTGACAGCATGGATGGAACTGGAGAGCATTATGCTAAGTGAAATAAGCCAGGTGGTAAAATACAAAATCCATATGATCTCACCTACAAGTGAGATGGAACAAACAAAACAAACAAGTGTGCAAAACAGAACTACAGATATGGAAATAAAGAACAAAAGGGAACCAACTGTATGGGAAAATATATTTCCCAATGACACCTCAGACAAGGGTTTTATCTCCAAAATATACAAAGAAATCAAATGACTCCACACCAGTAAGACCCAAGTAACTAGAAGGAGGGGGAGGTGGTAATGGGGAAAGAGGGGAAGAGGCATCAAGGAACATGTGTAAAGGACCCATGGACAAAGACAATGGGGATTGGGGTGAGGACTGATTGTGTGAGGTGGGTGTGGGTAGGGCAGAGAAGAGCATTGGGTGGGGGGCAATGGGTACAAACTTTAACTGAACAATACACAATTTTTTTAAAATAAAGCAAATGCCGAATTTTAGTGATTTAACAGATTTAATTACACAGGACTTCTAATACCCTTGGGTTGCCAATGTCACTGTGATTCTTTAAGGGGGGCAATATGGTATGCAGATTTTTACAAATTCAGCCACAAATTTTTTTTTTGTTTTGAAAACAAATGTTCATGGGAAGGTTGTTATGGTACTGGATCCAGTATTGTCTATGCAGTGTCTCATTTAATACATTATAAAATCTAACAAAGTAGGCACTATTATGAACTCAATTTACACATTAGAAAACTAAGCACTGAAGTTAGATAACTCACCTGTCCAACGTGACACAGTACCCATTGGAGCCTACATTAAGACTCCAAATATGACTCAAAAAATTACATTCTGTTCAACATTAAGCTCTAGTGGAGCCTCCCTTTTTTTGGTAAAGCATCATATCAGACTTTAAAGAAAATTCTCTGTGAACGCTGACTTGTATCCTATTTACTAACCTGCAACAACCAATGTTTACACTGGCCTAAAGAAAAACAAAGGGAATGGAAGGTAGGAAGAACCTAAAAACTTCAGAACTGTCCAAATAATATTCCATTTTTTAACTTTCTTTTCTCCCTTAGTTTCCAAGAGAATCAAAAATACAGTGCATCACTAGAAGCTGTGATAGATAAAGGGGAGAGGTAAAACATAAAGCAAAGCAAAACACCTACAAGTATCCAGGTAAAATTATTACAGCAGGAAAAAAGATCAGGACTATACTTCAAATCATTCTCACCAAAATTCTGTATCTAGAAAGAATCTGATGATTATTTCTGGTACCAGATTTTGAAGTACCAGTCTTTACAGAATAGATTTTTTCTAAATATTTGCTTAGAGTTTTTGCCTAATTTTTTATAGAGGTAACACTTATGTAAGTTATTTATACAAAGCCTCAACACTTTGGTCCACTTCTTTCTAGTCATTTCATTCAATGCATTAGTGTCTGGGTTTCTTCCTTTTACAGTTATACTGGATTGGCTAAGAAAAATCCATTTAGTTTTTTCCCCATAAAATAAAAGACACATTTTCACTTTCACCAATAATTTTACTGATTTGGATATTTTGAGTTATGTTGGCTATATCCTGCTACTCGCTTCTAGTGGGTAGAGACCAGGGGTGCTGGTAAACATCTTCCAAACTTTCTGACCCACCCAATAGTATACTCTGCTTTATTTATTTAACATTAGAAGTTTTTTCCATATTGTTAATACTCATCAAATTTTAATTTATAATACTTAATATTCAGATATTTATTATACTTTATTGCTTACTTCAGTCATGCATAAATAAGTTTCCAATTTTTTCAGTGGTATAAATAATGTTGTGATAAAAATCTCTAGAACTTTTTTGTACTTAGGATAATGTCCTTAGGATAAGTTCCATGATATGAGACAAAAGTTTGTAAACAAATTTGAAGGACAGAGAAGTATTTAGAAAGTCCCTGTTAGGTCAAAAAAAAAAAAAAAAAGGAGAAAGGTGCAAGACAAAAATCATTTTTATAATGTGATCTCCTCTATGTAAAATAATATTCAAAGGAAAGAAATATTGATTACATTGTTAAAGGTTTGCATCATTCATATTTTCTTATTTATGCAATTCTGTGTTTTCCAAGTATTCTATAATTAATTCATATTCTTTATGCAAATTAATTTATATTTTTAATAATTGAAAATATTTTATATGTTTTCCTTTTTCCTGTGCAAAGAGCTTCTACTCTACACAAGAAAGACAAAAGAAAACAATAACAACCAATGCTACAGTTTAAAAAACAGGAGCAAGAAAAATTCCTTCAGAAAGCTCTAGGCTGATCTTTGAATTTTCCACTTTTTTCATTCTCCATCACACCTCTGAAGTTTTACAGACATACCAACCAAAAAGAAGAAAAGAGAAAATAGATATATCCTTCTGAAATGTTTCTTTTCAGGTCTATCTCCATATTCATTCTCCCTCAAATATTTAAGAACATGTCCCTTTCTCCCTTCTCCCCTTACAACAGCTTATTTCACTAAAACATTAACTTTCATATCCTTTCACCCAACGAAATAAGCACCAAAATGAACACAGTTCCAGGCACATGCCAAATTAAGGATTGCAGTACTAGGAGTGGGGACTTGGATGAAAAGTACATTAAAAACTTAACCCAAGTTCATCTGAACTTCATCATTCTCCCAGTTGAACAGTAATGAAAAGTCTTCTAAACCACCACTGGGAATACAATCATGGCTTGGTAGAACAGGTTATATAGACCACCAATTGACAATATGTTTCTCTTTCTAAATTAGATAACACCATTAGGAAAGAGTTTACATTTAATTCACTCTTCTGTTCAGAACTAGAAGTCTTCTGGCAGAGAAGGCTAAAGTGGGAACTAAGTTTAAAGTTTCATAAAACAGATAGAAACATGAAAATATAGGAAAACAATTTTGGAGGAAATATTCAGAACGCATACCAATGGATTAATTTTTAAAAAGCTAAGAATGAAAAGGGGACAAGTCTAAGGGGTAATATCTGTTAACTTTATTAAATATATAATAGTTCCCAGATAGAATCTAATCATGACCAATGACATGAAAAACCAGGATGTAATCCTAATAAAATTTTTTACTTTACCTTTCTAATTTGCTGTAGAGTGCACATAATACATTATACTTCTTCCATAGTCTTGTAATAGCATTATCAACTTTGGTACTGGTATCAATTTCTTTTAGTAAGTCAAAGAATTTATAGACACTACAAAGGAAAGAATAGAAAAAAAGTAAATTGTAATTTTAAAAATCCATTTTATTTTATTTTCAAGGCATAAACATTTCAATTCAAAAGATTATTAACTGTACACAAATCACTATTATAACCTTCAAAGAAATTACTATTTTTATTTTCCTAGAATTTGAAGAGGAAAAAAATCCATTAATCTATACCCCTATATCTATATACCTATGCCTACATCTATTTATCAAGAATGTTAAAAAAGGTTATACACATACATATATATTTATTTCCATATCTATCTATATATTTTTAAAACCATAAGTTCATATTCATTTCTCCAATTCTAACATAAAACTAATTGGTTCACTCCAAGGTTTTCTTGTCCATGTTTATAACTCTTCTTTGACAGTGAGAAAGCTTGGGATCCATTTATCTTTAATTTTTTGATTCAGTCAATCTCTCAATATGTAAACATCTTCCATCTCCAAAGCTACCCGCTCCTCCACATGGCTATACTATCCTAGTCTGTTCCGACTGAATCCCCATCCTGGACTGCCCTCAAGGACAGTCACCAGACCCATCAATAGGCTGTCTAGCAACTAAATAGTTATAGGTTTCATTCTAAAAAAAAACAGGCTGGACCATTCAGACATTTATCTTGAGAACTGGAAAAATAAAAGCTTCAGCTATCAGCAAAGGCACAAAATCCAAAAGAATAAAAGTTCCTTTGACACAGAAGGGATTAGGGCTGCTGTGACAAGCTATGTGGAAAAGCAAATAAAGGGTGGTAGAAATGATATGGAATAGATGATCAGACTGCTACACAGAGAAAAGAATGGAGCAAATGTACAGATACATCAAGAGAAAAAGAAATCAACCTTAGAATAGCACTCATTCAAGAACCACTCTCAGCTCCCGCGTTTATGAGATATATGTCATTACCTATCCATGGAGCACCATGAAAGCTATGAATTGTTACTACAAAGCCTTCTTTTTCTAGGGTTAGCTTACATGACTGTCTATTCCTTTTCTGGCCCTCCTCTGAAGGGAAAAAGACGGGAAGAGTAGACAAGCAGGCAGGCTACCATAAAAAGCCAAAATTAAAACACAGAGATATTTGTATAATTCTGTAAATAACTACATATTCTAGAATAAATTGATATTGGTCTGTAAATTGTTTGTTACCAGTCCACAAATAAATAAGTATGGAAATTGAGAGTGAGCATTTTATGGCAATTTGACACTAATTTTATATCTGCTGAATCTTATAACAAAAAGTTTGATCCTATCGCTACTATAATCTTTGTTTCATTTTTCATTTTGATTTATATTACATTTTTTAAAAATATCAGTCCATGACATATTGGAAAGAAAAAAAGCTAGTCCTTTACCAGAGCACATTTAAGAAGCAATGGTCCAGACAACATTCCTGGATAATTAAAAGAACACTAAAAGATGTCTAAGAAAAAACCATACCAAATATATTACTATATTTATTACATGCCCACTTTATAAATCAGGGTTGCTCTGTAAATACTCAGGAAAAAAATTATAGGAAAAGCTTTGACAGGAAAAATTCTTCCATTTTACAGACATAAGGCTTTCTCTGTCATATTTATTTAGTAGTCTATGAATAGCTATATAACATTGGATTATAGTGCATTACGGTCATCTGTTTAATTTTATCTTCCCCACTGAATTGAGTTTCTTGAGGTCAGAGACTATTTCTTGCCTCTGTATCATTAGAACCTAACACAGTATCATAGTGCCTAACAATTGTTTAAGTTTTCTTTCTTTCCTTTTGTGTGTGTGTGGGGGGGAGGGGGTATGGGAACAGCAGGTATACAGGGGACAGGGCTACAGAAGGAAAGAGATCAAGACCCCCACCAGTGTCTAAGGTGTTACAGGCATTTAACTATAAACTTTACCTCTCTATTCATTATAAGTTGTTTAATTCTCATAATTTTCTGAAGTAGCTAATAATTTTCACTTCACAGGTAAGGAATTCGAGACTAACGCTCAGCAATCGGCTCCAAGTAAAATAACAGCCCAGATTTAAACTCTTAACCCAAACATGCATATTCTTTCCTGTCTTCTGAAGCCACTAAAACATTTGCTAAATGAATAAATAAATTAATGTAAGAATTTACTGATATAATTAGATAACTTTTCAGCTACATAAAAACTACTTTGATTTAGAGATTTTATTTAATAAAGTTTAATAAAGCTTATTTAATAAACTGTAAAAGCTCTAAGATGTAAACCAATTCTAATTCAGTAGGTCAGCGATTTTCAACCCTTTTCATCTCACGGCACACGTAAACTAAATACTAAAATTCTGACAAAAATAGGTATAATTTTGATTCATTCATAATGAATGACTATTATTGTGTTGGCTGTACCTTTTTTTATTTGACTATCTAAGGGAAAAGAGGTTAGTGCTCCTGACAGTCAGGTATTGCATGTTATAAAAAAATCTTGGAGCACACCAGCTGAAAATCACTGCAAAAGGTTAAATGTTAATATACAATGCCTATGTTTCCACATCTGTATAGTGGTAATAAGAAAAAAATATTACCAAAAATGCAACAATTTAATGTATCTCATTTAAATAAAATACCAATTACATTTAATTGTAGATGGCTTTAACCAAGAAGAAATACACACTATTATTTCTTGGTAAAATTATTTACTGTTACATTTTATAAACATGCTGCCAATGAACTGGTTGGAAGTTTCAGAAGGCTTCTCAATATAAAGTTCATGAGTTACTGGAAACAAATTAGTTAATTCTTCTTATAAGGCTTATAAGCTCAAAAACAAACATCAAGTAATTATTAGGATAAGTATTGTAATGAATATTTAACTGAATATAGTCTCAAAAAGTATATAACCATCTTTTACATTAAACACTGTTAAATAAATCTTAAGTAAATTCCTTTAAGATAACTCATGCTAGTTTTATAAGGGTTTTAATAAGGTTACTTTATAAATCTTTGCTTCTTCTGTCCATATTAGCAGCTACATTTAAGAAAGTTTAAAGATAGTAAGAGACACAAAAATTTCCCCAGGACAGAAACTGCTATAATTTTTGGAAGTTACAGCATAGATATACTTTCATTAAAGGCTCCAAGAGAGAATGATAGTTCACTGGTTGACCTAACTCCTCTTTACGTTTCATTTAGTTTTCACATTTCTCACTAATTCCCTAGTGCTTAAGAGGAACATTTAGATGTAATTTTCTTTAATGTTAGAGGCAATACTGACATAAAAAATTTTACCTGATCTCTATGTTTTTCTGTAGCTCAGTAAAAGTAAATGGCATTTCATCTAGCTCAACTGCTGCAATAAAGATACTGATGCCCCATAGTTCCTTTTTCTTCTGAATATAACTTTCCTGAAATCAAACAAAAAGAAAAAAATTAAATACTTTATTAAATCATTCACACATTGAATACTGTTAAAATTCTGTTATATGTAATTTTTATTCCGCATGACAAAATAGTTTTTAAATCTTTATGAAGGCATATGCTTGAGAGCATTTAACTCTACACTAATAACAAACACATTTTATATTATATGGCAAAAAAACACTAGAATCAAAAAGTTAAATTATAACTTACTGTGGAAAATTTAGGAGTCATTCAGTTCTTTGAAGTACATATTTTCATTTTTCAATAATCCAATGTCATCAAAGCCAAGTTAAAAAATTTTAGAGTCCATAAAAACCTACTTTCTTATTTGAATATCCTCCTTTTAATTCACTCATTTTTTATTAATCTACTGATTCAAGTTATGTTAACATTGTGAAATTCATATCTCTAAAGCCATCTTGTAAAATGCCTTCTTGTAAAGTGAAAATAATAATATATACTTCACTTTGGAAGAATTAAATGAGATTATATATATAAAGCCCTTAGCATAATGTCTAGCATATAATTAGTACTCAATTAGTGATGGCTATCATTATCAGAATAGTTTTCATCATTAGAATATATACTTTTTCCCCTAAAAATGCATATCAGTGTTTAAATATGTTCAGTTATGTTGGTAAAATTTGGAATAAATTGAAAAAAAAAGAAATACCAAATTATTTGATGTTCTTTTAAACAACTGGAACTATTTGCTTAGACTTAACTGAGGATTACAATAAAGCTGAAAAGTATGTGATGCAATTTTATATTGTTTTGTAATCTCAATTATATAACAGCTTTAGGAAAATAATTGTTCTGGATCATCAAATTTATAAACAATAAAAAGATTATCAGTCTTCAATTTTAAACTTTTCCTTAATTTTAGCTACTTTGTACTATTTTAAAGCTTATATTACAACTATACACTGACTAGAATGTTTAAATTAAAAGGACTGACAACATCAGCAGTTGATGGAGATATAGAGCAATGGAACACTCAAATATTGCTGGTGAAAACATAAAGTGGTACACCCATTTTGGGAAACAAGTTTAGCAAGTCCTTAAAAGTTAAATATATACTTTTTATCTTTAAAAAAATTAAATATATTTGTTTATGCTTTAAATATACTTTTTATATTTAAAAAATTGAAAGTTAAATTTATACTTCCATAACATTTAGCAATTCTGCTCCTAGATATTTATATACAAGAGAAATAAAAACTTGTACAAAAATAGTAACAGCAGCTTCATTCATAGAAAACAAAAATTGGAAATAACTCAATATCTAGAAACAGATGACTAAATTGTAGTATGTCCACACAATGGAACACTATTCAACAATAAAAAAAGTACTAATGAACACAACATACACAAATCTCAAAATTATTACACTGAGAAAAAAAAGCCAGACACAAATGGGTACATACTGTACATTGAGTATAGGTACATTCATTTCATATGAAATTCTAGAAAAGGCAAAACTAACCTTTGATGTCACAAGTAAATTAGTGGCTGCTTGGGGATAGGTGTAGGGGAACAGATAAGAAGGAGAATGAGAAAACTTCCTGGAGTAATCAAAAATGTCTGTATGTTAAATGGCGGTACTTACATGGTTAAGTACATTTATCAAAACTTATTAAACTGTTCATTTAAAATTGGTTAATTTCAGTATATGTAAATTATGCCTCAATAAATTAGCTTTTAAAATTTTATTGCATACTCACTATTTCTGAAACTAGGCATAGTTTGATTGTTAAAATGACTAAGTGTATATTATATTTTAATAAAATGAGTGAATATCAACTTTTGTATGTGTTTATAATAACATGGTCAATTTCTCAGAAATTACTAAGCTATGAAAGGTAGTTTGTCTCTATAATAAATAACCTCCCAAATACCATACTTTTTGAATTTTTATGCTTACTTCTTATGTTGTTTTTGGTTAGCTTCTTTGCCCTAAGGCCTACTGAACTTAAGTGCTCTCAGTATGTCTGTTTTCAACATCTTCAGTCTTTTTTAATTCTTTTAAAGGTTCAGAAACAAAATAACTAAGGTTGTTAAAATTGAATGTTCTTTTATCCGCTTTTTTAAAACAGCAAATTTTATTAGAATGCAAACAATATAATTCAACACAAACTCATCTGAAATAATAAAAGACACATTTTTCATTTTCACCAATGACTTTATTGATCATCATTTATTTATTCATCATTTTGTTCTACTACCTTCTGCTATCTTTGAGTCAACTTCATAATTCCATTTCTCTAATTTTTTTTATCTTTTTGAGCAAAGAAGTGTCCCAGGAGCCTTTTGCAGTATTCCAGGGAACTGAAATTTTTTCCATTAAGAGAATTTTGAAAAGACTAAAATAAATGGAAATCCTAAAGTACAATGTCTGGTGAATACAGCAGATGAATCAGAACTTCCCAGACAAGCTCTAACAGGTTTTGCCTGGTCATCAAAGAAACATGCAGTCTTGCGTTATCCTGATGGAAGATTATGCATTTTCTGTTAACTAATACTGGACGCTGCTTTCAGTTGGTCTAATTAGGAGCAGTACTTGTTGGAATTAATCACTTGGTTTTCCAGAAGGAGCTAATAATAGAGGACTCCCTTCCAATCCCACCATATACACATCACCTTCTTTGGGTGAAGACTGGCCTTTGGTATGGTTGGTGGTGGTTCATTTACTTGCTGTATGATCTCTTCCCTTCCACATTCTTATAAATTATCCACTTTTCATCACCTGTTGCTACATTTAAGTAGAGAATCATATGCAGAAATATGGTCAAGATAGTTGTTCTCACTTAACGTATGTGGAACCCAAAACATCAAAGCCATTCACATAACTAAGCTGGTGCAAATCATTTTCAATGCTGATTTGGATATTTTGAATATGTTGGCTATCTCCTGCATGGTATAACATTGATCATTCTCAATTAATGTCTGAATTTCATTGCTATCAACTTCAACTAATCTACCCAACTGTGGAGCATCATCCAGAGAGAAATCACCAGCACAAAACTTCCCAAGCCACTTTTGACATGTTCAATCAGTCACAGCACTTTCTCCATACACTGCACAAATCTTTTTTTGCATTTCAGTTGCATTTTTACCTTTCTTGAAACAACAAAGAATAATATGCTGAAAATGTTGCTTATTTTCTTCCCCCTTCAATATTAAAATGGCTACAGAAAAATTCACCAATTTTGATGTTTTTTAAATACACGTTGATATGACAGTTGTCACAGTACAATATAACAAAATTGATTCTAGGGAAGAAAACTAAATATTTCTTCTAAACCTGAGACCATTAAATAATATTTTAGTTATCTATTTAACTTAGTTCTTTAAAGCAAACCAGATTACAAATGAATTCAATGTTATAAAATGGGATAACCCACTCACCAGGAAATATTTTTGTGTATCTAAAAGGTTTGTAGCCTTTTTTATCTGCCTTCTTTCACTCACAATAAAGCCTCTATGGTCTTACCATATTGTTGTATCTATTAACATTTATTCATTTTAATTGCTGAGTAGCACTCCATTATATGCCACAATTTGTATATCCATTCCCAACAGTTGAATAAACTGTTATAAATGGCTAAATTCTATATTAAATGTAAGTTCAAGTTTATAACAAATGGACAAATTGTATTCCAGCCAAGATGGAGGCATAGGTAGATACACTTGATCTGCTCACACGACCAAAAAGACAACAAATTAACAAATTTAAAAACAAAAAAATACCCAGAACTACCAGAAAAATTGAACTATATGAGTGTATGACAACCAAGGAGTTAAAGAAGAAACATTCATCCAGACCTGTAGGAGGGGCACAGACAGGCAGCCAGAGTGGAGAGGACTCTCACCTAGGCAATGGCTGAAGGACCTAGGCCAGCAAGGTGGCGACTGGTAGAGCAGGCAATCCCACGTTTGCATGTGGATAAACCAGGAGGAATAACTGGGGAGCAAGACAGACCATGCAACCCAGGGTTCCAGAGTGGGGAAATAAAGCCTCGAAGTCTCTGACTGAAAAAACCTGTGGGGGTTGAGGCAACAGCAGAAACTCCCAGCCTCACAAGAGAGTTCATTGCAGAGACCCAGGGTCCTAGAACATACACAAGCCAACCCAACCAGGAATCAGCACCAGCTCAGCTCAATTTGCTTGTAGGTAGCAGAGGAAGTGACTAAAAGACAGCTGAGCTGAGCAAGCAGCATTGTTCTCTCTCAGAACCCTCTCCCACATACAGTGCCACAACACAGGGACATAGGTTACCCTGCCCTGGTGAATACCTAATGCCCCATCCCTTAAAACCAAACAGGTGTCCCAAGACAAAAAATATGGCCCAAATGAAAAAACAGATCAAAGCTCCAGAAAAAATACAAGTAAGCAATGAAGAGATAGCAACCTATCAGATGCAGACTTCAAAAAACTGGTAATCAGGATGCTCACAAAAATGGCTGAGTATCGTCGAAAAATAGAGGAAAATGTGATAGCTATAAAAAGTGAAATAAAGGAATACGTACAGGGCAACAATAGTAATGGGAAGGAAACAGGAACTCAAATCTAAGAGTTTGGAGAAGGAAGAAAGACACATTCAACCAGAACAGAATGAAAAATCAAGAATTCAAAAAAAAATTGAGCAGAGGCTTAGGAACTTCCAGGACAACTTTAATCATTCCAACATCCAAATCATAGGGGTGCCAGAAGGAGAGGAGGAAGAGCAAGAAATTGAAAACTTATTTGAACAAATAATGAAGGAAAACTTACCAATCTGGCAAAGGAAATAGACTTTCAGGAGGTCCAGGAAGCTCAGACAATCCCAAAGAAATTGGACCCAAGGAAGCACACACCAAGGCACATCATAATTACATTACTCAGGATTAAAGATAAGGAGAGAATCTTAAAAGAAGCAAGAGAAAAGGAGACAGTTACTTAAAAAGGAGTTCCCATAAGACTATCAGCCAATTTCTCAACAAAAAACCCTACAGGCAAGAAGGGGCTGGAAAGAAGTATTCCAAGTCATGAAAGGAAAGGACCTACATATAAGCTCACTCTATGCAGCAAAGCTATAATTTAGAATGGAAGGGCAGATAAAGTGCTTCCCAGATAAGGTCAAGTTAAAGGAATGCATCACCAAGACCTTATTATATGAAATGTTAAAGGGATTTATCAAAGAAAAAGAAGATAAAAAATATGAACAGTAAAATGACAACAAACTCACAACTATCAACAATTGAAAAAAACAAAAACAAACTAAGCAAACAATGGAACAGGAACAGAGTCACAGAAAGAGAGATCACATGGAGGGTTATCAACAGGGAGGGGGAGGGCAAGGAATGGGGGAAAATGTACAGGGAATAAGAAGTATAAATGGTAGATACAAAGCAGACAGGGGGAGGTTAAAAACAGTATAGGAAATGTAGAAGCCAAAGAATTTATATATATGACCCACAGATATGAACAAAGGTGGAAGAATGCTGGTGGGAAGGCAGGTAACAGGATAGAGGAAAATAGAGGGGAGAAAAAAATGGGACTATTGTAATAGCATAATCAATAAAATATATTTTAAAAAAGAAACTGACAAACTGTTTTGCAACATAGCTTCACCATTTTTATTCCTGCCAGCAACAAATGAGAGTACCAGTTGCTTCATATCCTCACCAGCACTTCACTTTTGTTTGTTTTCTTAGCTATTCTAGTAGGTGTATAGTTGTACATTTTCCCAAGGACTAATGACATTGAGTGCTTTTTCAAATCTCACTGAACATCCATATCTCTTCTTTGGTGAGGTGTCTCTTTTAAATCTTTGGGCAGTTTTCTATTCATTTTGTCTTATTAAATTTTAAGAGTTATTTATATATTCTAGACTCCAATCCTTTAACAGATATGTGTTTTGCAAAAATTTTCACTCAGTCTGTGGCTTTTCTTTCCATTTCCCTCAACAGGATATTTCAAAGAGCTTAAGTTTTTAATTGTGATGAAGCTCACTTTATTAATTTCCTTTCTGTATCTCATTTTCAGTGGTATTATCTATGAAATCTCTGTGTAGCCCAAGGTCACAAATATTTTCTCCTGTGTCATCTTCCACAACTTTAGTTTTATAATTCATTTCAGTTAATTTTTATAAATAGTGTGAGGCAGGGACTGAAGTTCATTTTTCGCGTACAGATGTCCAAATCCTCCAGCATCAGTTGCTGAAAGGAATGACATTCCCTCATTGAATTGCTTTTGCGTCTCTGTGTGCAAAGGCTTACTATACACATATGAAT
This sequence comes from Anoura caudifer, assembly GCA_004027475.1. Lineage (NCBI taxonomy): Eukaryota > Metazoa > Chordata > Mammalia > Chiroptera > Phyllostomidae > Anoura > Anoura caudifer. The sequence continues at coordinate 41,815 of PVKU01009874.1, read as the reverse complement.
TCTAATATTTATAGATTTTACATTTTGTCCCATTGAAATACTTATCTTTCTTTCACTTATAATATAGCTTTATACGTTTTGTTCTTTTTTAGTTCAGTTTATTCAAAGGTTCACCTGAATCACCTCTCAGTGTTCAGATTAAGAAATTAAAGACTAGAAAGTCTACAGTTCTATGTCTTTAAAATAATTCCTTATTATATTTCTACAATGATGTTCCTAACATGTTCACTACTGAAATCCTTAACCTCATTACCCCACCAAGAGTTCTGTACTCAACTATTGTACTATCCTGTATTCTTGATCTTTATTTTATTGAGAAGTTTCCCCCTAAGATCAGGAATAGGACAAGGAATCTGCTTTCACCACTTCTATTCAACATAGCGTTGGAAGTTCTAGTCACAGAGATCAGACAAAAAAAAGATACACAAGGCATCCAAATTGGAAAGGAGGAAGTAAAAATGTTATTGTTTGCAGATAACATGACAGTGTACAGAGAAAACCCTATAGGCTCCACCAAAAAACTACTTAACCTAATAAGTAAATTTGGTAAAAGAGCGAGATGCAAAGTCAATATTCAGAAATCAATCTACACCAACAATGAAATATCAGAAACAGAAACAAGGAAAACAAATCACATTTACTATAAGAACAAGAAAAACAAAATACATGGGAATAAACAACCAAGGAGGTAAAAGAATTGGACTCCAAAAGCCACAGAACACTGAAGAAAGAAATTAAGGAAGATACAAATAAACGGAAGCATATACTATGTTCACGGATTGGAGAAATTAGCATAATTAAAATGTCCATACTACCCAAAGCCATCTACAAATTCAATGCAATCCCTATTAAAATGCCAACACCATATTTCACAGATATAGAATATTTCAAAATTTATATGGAACTATAAAATCCCATGAATTGACCCTGAAAAGTCTCAGCAATTTTGAGAAAGAAGAACAAACTAAGAAGGATAACAATACTTGACATCAAACTAAATCACAGGACCACTGTAATCAAAACAGTCTAGCACAGGCATAAGAACAGACACATAAATCAATAGAACAGAATAGAGAGCCCAGAAATATACCCATGGTTCTATGGTTAATCAATATTTGACAGGCAAAGTTCACTTCCCCCAGCACCCGGGTGAAACACCTAGCCAATCTCCTGAGGAATAGAGTGAACAGCCAACGGTATTCCATAATATATAAAGACTGGAGACCAAAAATTATAGAGGATGTTGAAAACTCAGATGGTAAGGAGAGTGCTTAAGGACAATAAGGTCCCTGGAACCAGTGCGGGAACCAGGGCAGCTGCAGCCCCAGGCCCAGCGTCCACGAGGTCTGCTGCAAGATTCTTGGAAGAGAGCCAGGATGGGCCATGTGCGAAGCTAGGTGCTTGTTTGGAGAGGAGGTGGGGGGTGGGGGATGGGGCTTCAATAGGAGTAATTTTTCAAAAAGAAAAAGAGAAAAAAGAGGCACTCTGTGGCTGTTTCAGGAATTCTCTGCAGCAGCCACCCACCTCCTGCAACCCTACCCCAAAGTCCTGGGTTGGTGTGCACCTAATCCACAGCCAAGGGAAGCCGAACCACTCTAACTCCAGAACCACCAGGACAATACGCACCTGGTCCCCGGCCCAGCAGCGGCCTAGCTAAGCCCACGCCAAAAGCACTGTGGACAATACACACCCGGTCCGAGGTCCGCAGCTGCCTGTCTGCACTCACACATCAGACACCAGGGACAGAGCACCTCCTAGCTGGCCCCTGTGCCCAGAGCCCTGTAGAGCCAACTGGCTCTCTAGAAAGAAGGCAGAGAAGCCCCACAGAGGGGACCTGCAGTCCTCCGAAGACTTGACTAGGTAGGGGGAAGAACTACCCTAAAGGGGCACTAAGAGTCCCTAGCATCTAGGACAGCAAAGAGGAAGCAAGAAGGTAGTGTGTGAGTTGCCCCTAATTGGTGCACCTCAAGGACAGTGCTACTGGTGGACTAAAGGCCTAGGCTGGGTGCAGAAGGGCACTGAGGAACTGGGCTGGAGGCTGGACAACAGCAAAGAGTGTGGCTCAGGAAGAAACAAAAGGGAAACCAATCCCTCCTCACCCTGACACAGCCAGAAAGACCAGCAACTAAAGCCAGCAGAAAGTTTTTTTTCCCCAATCCCTTTGTCCTTTCAGACCTTCTTTCTTTCCTTTTTTATTTCTTCTTCCTTTCTTTCCTTTTTATTCCTTCTTCCTTCCTTCTTTTCTTATTTTCTTTCATTTTATTTTCTTAATTCCTTCTTTTGACATCCTCCTATCTTTTTTCATTCCTTCTTCCTTCCTCTCCTTTTTTATTCCTTCTTCCATCCTTCTTTTTTAAATTCCTTCTTCCTTTCTCTCTTTTTTTCATTTTTCTTTTCTCCTTCTTTCTTCCTTCCTTCCTTCCTTTCTTATTCCTTCTCCCTTCCTTCCTCCCCCCTTTTTTCCTTCTTTCTCACAGGTGAGACAATAATGCCTGGAGTAGAGAAGAGACTAGAGTTAGATCCAAACAGAGGACGTCCCAAAAACTGAGACAGTGAGACAAATTCCACTTTGCTACTCCAGAGAACTTGCAAGGTGGGAGCTGTAAAAACCAGTACACCATCTGGAAGAGGAAACACACCAACAAAGGAACCACCAACAGATAACAACCGAAGAAAGTGAAGGAGGGAGTAGAAGCCACACTAAGGTCAATCCAGGACCAATCAGGAAATACAACTAAATGGTGGAGAAATTACCTACAACAAACAACTGACCAAGAGCAAGAGAGAAGACTCAAAAGTTTGTACACACAAAACAACCAGCTTCAAAACAACCTGTCCACACCTGCATAACACAACACAAGATGGTGAATGGAGTGACCCACAGTTAACCAGCGGAAAGGAAGAACCCAACAAAGAAAGACCCAACAACAATAAAAACCCAAAGACATACAAAGAGTCAATATAAATGATAGCCCTAGACCAGCAATCTCAGGAGAGTAAGGAGACTGACCACTATATGTCACATGTATTCTATCTAGCACAGAAGTTCACACCATAAACCCAGGAAATCAGAACAAATCAATTTAAGAAACAGAGACTAATAACAACAGTATCACTAACAATTGGAAGACAAAGAAACAATCCTCAAATGAAAGCAAAGGAGGAGGCCTCAGAAGAAATGCTAAATGAAATAGAGGAAAGTCCACATTCAGATTTTGAGTTCAAAGCAATGGTTATCAGGAAGCTCAATGAGCTCACAGAGAATTAGCAGAAACTACAGGGAAACTACAATGAACTCACTGCAAACTATATCAACATGAAAAAGGAAATAGAAACTATCAACAAGGGCTAAGGGGAAATGAAGAATACAATTTCTGAACTGAAGAACACAGTAGAAGGAATCAAAAGCAGGCTTAATGAAGCAGAAGATCAGATCAGTGAGCTGGAGGACAAGGTAGAAACAAACACCCAGAAAGCACAAGAAAAGAAAAAGAGGCTCTAAAAGAATGAAGAAGTATTAAGGGAAATTCAGGGCAACATCAAAGTAATAATATACATATAATAGGGATGCCAGAAAGACAAGAAGAAGAGCAAGGGATAGAAAACATATTTGAAAAAGTTAGGATGGAAAACTTCCCTAATTTGATGAGAGAAAAAGTCACACAAATCCAGGAAACACAGAGAGTCCCAATAAACAGGAACACAAAGAGGCCCAATTCAAGACACATCATAATTAAAATGGCAAAATTCCAAGACAAAGAGGGAATCTTAAAGGTAGAAAGGGAGGAAAAGGAAGTAACATACAAGGGAGCCCCGATAATGCTAGCAGCTGACTGCTTAATGGAAATGCTCCAAGCAAGAAGAGAATGGCAAGAAATATACCAAGTAATGACAACCAAAGGCCTGCAACCAAGACTACTTTACCCAGCAAGGCTTTCAATCAAGATAGAAGGCCAAATAAGGAGCTTCCCAGATAAAAGAAGTCTAAAAGAATACACGTCTACCAAACCAGCTCTGCAAGACATGCTAAAGGGACTGCTTTAAGGAAACGAAGGAAAAGAGAGAGAGGAACATAACTAGGAAAAAATGGCAAGGAATAAACACCTATCAATAATAACCATAAACATGAATGGATTAAATACTCAAATCAGAAGACATAGAATAGCTCAATTAATAAGAACATATGACCCACACATATGCTGCCTACATGAGAGCCACCTCAGGACAAAAGACCAACACAGACTTAAAGTGAAGGGCTGGAAACAAATTTTCCAAGCAAACAGGAAAAAAAAAGCCAGGGTATCAATACTCATAACAGACAAAATACACTTAAAAAAAAGGACCCACAAAGAAACACCCAGAAGGTGACTTCATAATATTCAAGGGAAGAATGCACAAAAAAGACATAAACATTGTAAATATATATTCACTCAACACAGGAGTACCTAAATACATAAAGAAAATCTTAGAGGACTTAAAGAAAAATATTACAGCAACACAATTATAGTAGGGGATTTTAACACCCCACTCTCAAAAATGGACAGATCTTCCAAACAAAATATCAACAAAGATATTGTGGTGTTGAACAATGCTCTAGATCAAATGGACTCAACTGATGTATATAGAGCCCTTTATCCCAAAGAAGCTAAATACACATTCTTTTCAAATTCACATGGAACATTTTCAAAGTGGGACCACATGACAGGACACAAAACAAGCCTCAACAAATTCAAGGAAAATAAAATCATACCAAGGATTTTCTCCAACCACAAGGAAAGGAAACTAGAAACCAACCCAAAGGAAAAACAAACCCAAAAACTCAAACTCATGGAGATTGAATAGCATGCTATTAAACAATGAATGGGTCAAGAATGGAATTAAGGAAGAACTCAAAAAGTTTCTGGAAACAAACGAAAATGAACTCACAACAACCCAAAACCTATGAGACACAGCAAAGGCAGTCCTGAGAGAGTACATAGCAATACAGGCCTACCTAAAAAAAGATAAAAATATTTCAAACAAACAACGTAACCCTATGCCTACAAGAACTCAGGGAATAACAAGGACAGGCTACAGCAAGTAGAAGGAATGAAATAACCAAGACCACAGCAGAATTAAATGAAATAGAGACTAAAGCACAATTCGAAGGATCAATGAATCCAGGAGCTGATTCTTTGATAAGATAAACAAAATTGACAAGCCATTAAGCAGGCTCATCAAGAAAAAAAGAGAGAGGACCCAAATAAACACAATCAGAAATGAAACAGGAGAGATTACAACTGATACCACAGAAATACAAAGGATTGTAAGAAATTACTATGAAGAACTATATGCCAAGAAATTTGAAAACTTAGGTGAAATGGACAAGTTTCTAGAAAAATATAATCTCCCAAAACTAAATGAAGAAGAGGCAGAAAGCCTGAATTGACCAATAACAGCAGATGAAATAGAAGCAGTAATCAAAAAACTCCTGACATACAAAAGCCCAGGACCAGATGGTTTCACAGGAGAATTTTACAAAGCTTTTAAGGAAGAGCTAACCCCTATCCTTCACAATATTTTCGAAAAAATCCAAAATGATGGAAGACTACCAAACTCCTTTTATGAAGCCAGCATCGTTCTAATGCACAAACCAGATAAAGACATAACAAGGAAAGAAAACTTCAGGCTCATATCGCTGATGACACAGATGCTAAAATCCTCAACAAAATATTGGCAAACCACATCCAACAATACATTAAAAAGATCAAACATCATGACCAAGTGGGATTCATCCCAGGGATGCAAGGATGGTTCAATATTCACAAATCAGTAAATGTAATACATCACATAAACAAAAGCAAAGATAAAAATCACATGATCATATCAATAGGTGCAGAAAAAGCATCTGATAAGGTACAGCACCCATTTATGATAAAAACACTCAGCAAAGTGGGAATTGAGGGAACATTCCTCAAAATAATAAAGGCCATACATGAGAGACCTACAGCCAACATCATACCCAATGGGCAAAAACTAAAATCTTTTCCACTAAGATCAGCAACAAGACAAGGGTGTCCACTTTCACCACTTCTATTCAATATAGTATTGGAACTATTGGCCACAGAGGTTAGACAAGAAAAGGAAATAAAAGGCATCTAAATTGGACAGGAGGAAACAAAACTATCATTATTTGCAGATGACATGATAGTGTACACAGAAAATCCTATAGACTTGGCCAAAAAGGTACTCAACCTAGTAAATGAATTTGGCCAAACAGCAAAACACAAAGTTAATATCCGAAAATCAAAGGCATATCTGTATATCAACAATGAAACAGCAGAAGCAGAAGTCAAGAAAAAAATCCCATTCGATATAGCAAAAAGAAAAATAAAATACCTAGGAATAAACCTAACCAAAGAGGTAAAACACCTGTACGCAGAAAACTACACAACACTAAAGAAAGAAATAAAGGAAGACACAAACAAATGGAAACATATACAGTGTTCATGGATCAAAAGAATTAACATCATCAAAATGTCCATACTACCCAAAGCAATTTACAGATTCAATGCAATACCTATTAAAGTACCAATGGCATATTTCACAGAAATAGAACAAACACTTCAAAAATTTATATGGAGCCATAAATGACCTCAAACAGCTGCAGCAATTTTGAGAAAGAAGAGCCAAGTAGGAGGGATTACAATACCTGACACCAAAATGTATTACAAGGCCACTGTAATCAAAACAGCCTGGTACTGGCACAAAAATAGGCACATGGATCAGTGGAATAGAATAGAGAGCCCAGAAGTAAACCCAATTCTCTACGGTCAATTAATATTTGGCAAAGGAGGCAGCAACATAAAATGGAGTAAAAGTAGCCTCTTCAACAAGTGGTGTTGGGAGAACTGGACAGCTACATGCAAAAAAAATGAAACTTGAACACCAACTTACACCATACACAAAAAATAAATTCAAGGTGGACAAAAGATTTAAATATAAGCCGTGACACAAATAAAGTCCTAGAGGAGAATGTACGCAGGAAAATCTCAGACATTTCATGCAGTAACATTTTTATTGATAAGTCCCCTAAAGCGAGGGACATAAAGGAAAGAATAAACAAATGGGATCTCATCAAAATAAAAAGCTTCTGCATGGCTAAAGAAAACAGTATTAAAATAAAAAGAGAGCCAACTATATGGGAAAACATATTTGCCAATGATACCTCAGACAAGGGTTTAATCTCCAAAATATATAAAGAGATTACATGACTCCACTCTACGAAGACAAGCAACCCAATTAAAAAATGGGCAAAGGACTTGAACAGACACTTCTCCAAGGAGGACATACAGAAGATCCAGAAACACATGAAATGAAACTGGATATCGCTAGCTATCAGAGAGATGCAAATTAAAACCACAATGAGATACCACCTCACACCAGTCAGAATGGCCATCGTAAACAAAGCAACAAACAAGTGTTGGAGAGGCTGTGGAGAAAAGGGGACCCTAGTGCACTGTTGGTGGGATGGTAGACTGGTACAACCACTATGGAAAGCAGTATGGAATTTTCTAAGAAAACTAAAAATGGATCTGCCTTTTGACCCAGCAATCCCACTGCTAGGATTATATCCTAAGAACCCTGAAACACCAGTTCAAAAGAACCTATGCACCCCTATGTTCATAGCAGCACAATTTACAATAGCCAAGTGTTGGAAGCAACCCAGGTGCTCATCAGTAAATGAATGGATCAAACAACTATGGCACATTTACACAATGGAATTCTATGGAGCAGGAATAAAGAAGGAGCTCCTACCCTTTGCAACAGCATGGATGGAACTGGAGAGCATTATGCTAAGGGTAATAAGCCAGATGGTGAAAGACAAATACCATATGATCTCACCTTTAACAGGAACCTAACCAACAAGACAAACAAACAAGCAAAATATAATCAATGGCACTGAAATTGAGAACAGACTGACGGTCACCGGAGGGGAGAGCAGAGGGAAGATCAGGGGAAAAGGGGAAGGGTTTACAGGAACAAGTATAAAAGACACATGGATAAAAACTAGGGGGATAGAAATGGGAGGGAGGTGGGGAGGGCTGGGGTGGTGGGCTGGGATGGGAGTAAAAAACAGAAAACTATAAAAGAACAACTATTAAAATAAATTAAAAAATTTAAAAATAAAGAGAAACTATAATGGTTAGAACACACATACACAAAAATAAATAGAACCAGAGATATGGAAATAGGGTAAGAAACTGACAGTGGCCAGCGGAGGGGTGGGTATATCAGTAGAAAGAAGAGGAAGGGTGTAGTCAAGGAACATGTGTAAAGGACCCATGGACAACAGGGTGGAGACTGATTGTAGGAGCAGGGCAGGGGTAGGCTGGGCAGGGGAGAGCAATGGGGAAAAATTGGGACAACTGCAATTGAACAACAATTAAAAACTTAAAACTAAAAGAAAAGAAAAAGAATCACAATAACTAAGGTCTCAACATTCTTCTTGACATAAAATAATTTCTAATTACTGTATCTTCCATTCCTCCTCAAAATGTCTCTGCATCTTCAACCTAACTTTGTCTTCTCTTCTGATTTTGACAAATAAGACATTCTCCTCAACTGTCAAATTAACAACGCCAATCCCTCCCTACCTCCTACTTTGGATCACACTGCCTCGCATCTCCTTCAAGACCTAGTTTATAGATACTTCCAGCCAAGATGGAGGAGTAGGTGGACACACTGTGCCTTCTCACACAACCAAAATTAAGGACAACAAAGATTTAGAAACAAGAAAAAAAACAGAACTAACAAAATGCAACTGTACAGAAGTCGGACAACCATTCATTCAGACCAGTAAGAGGGGCAGTGTCACGACAGGAAAAAGTGGAGTTTGGCAGATCTGGGTGCACAGGGAGCAGCTGGAAGATCCCAGGTGTACAGGCAGAGGCTAGCAGACCCAGGGCACCGGGTTTCAATGGGTAGACCAAGTAAGGACACCCAAGGCAGCTGGCTGACCAGGTAGTCCCACATTCGTGCACAGATAATCCAGGCAAAAATGGGGAGAGAGACAGACCTTGCAATCCAAGGCCCCAGCACCAGGAAATAAAACCTAAAAACATCAACTGAAAACACTTGTAGTGGGTGAGGGGCCAGGAGAGACTCCCAGCCTCACAGAAGAGTTCGTTGGAGAGACCCACAGAGTCCTAGAACGTACACAAGGCCACCCACACAGAAATCTGCACCAGACGGGCCCAATTTGCTTGGGGGAAGCAGCAGCAGGGACTGGAATCCAAGAGAGCAGAGCAAGCCCAATTTTTCCCTCTCAGACCCTGCCCCCACACAGCATCACAGCCCAGCAACTGGGCTGTCCCACCCTGGGGAACACCTAAGGCTCCATCCCTTACTACATTATTGCTGCAACCAAACCCCACTCCCCCCAAAAAACAAAACCACCAAAATTGTTCAAACATGAGAACAAATCAAAGCCCCACAGCCACTTCATATCAGCAACCAAGAGATAGCCAACCTATCAGATGCACAGTTCAAAGCCCTGGTGATCAGGATGCTACAGAATTGGTTGATTTTGCTCACAAATTAGATGAACAAATGAAGGCTACAATAAGTGAAATGAAGGAAAATGTACAGGAAACCAATAGTGATGGGAGAAAAACTGCAACTCAAATCAATGGAGTGGACCAGAAGGAAGAAACAAACAACCAAAAAGAAAAGAAGGAAGAAACAGGAATTCAAAAAAGTGAGGAGAGGCTTAGGAACCTCCACGACATCTTGAAACATTCCAACATCTGAATTATAGGGGTACCAGAAGGGGAAGAGGAAGAGCAACAAGTGGAAAAGTTATTTGAACAAATAATAAAGGAGAACTTCCCAATCTGGCAAAGGAAATAGACTTCCAGGAAGTCCAGGAAGCTCAGAGAGTCCCAAAGAAGGTGGACCCAAGGAGGAACACACCAAGGCACATCATAATTACATTAGCCAAGATTAAAATAAAGGAGAGAATTCTAGAAGCAGCAAGGGATAAGGGGATAGTCACAGAGGAGATCCCATCAGACTGTCAGCTGATTTCTCAAAAGAGACCTTCCAGGCAAGAAGGGGCTGGAAAGAAGTATTCCAAGTCATGAAAGTCAAGGACCTACATCCAAGATTGCTCTATCCAGCAAAGCTTTCATTTAGTATGGAAGGGAAGATAAAGTGCTTCCCAGATAAGGTCAAGTTAAAGGAGTTCATCATCACCAAGCCCTTATTATATGAAATGTTAAAGGAACTTATGTAAGAAAAAGAAGATGAAAAATATGATAGTAAAAGACAGCAAACTCACAGATATTAACAACCACACCTAAAACAAAAGCAAGTAAGCAAACAACTAGTCCAGGAGCAGGAACACAGAAATGGAGATCACATGGAAGGTTTGCAACAGGGGAGTGGGAGGAGGAGAGAGGGGGAAAAGGTACAGAGAATAAGTAGCATAGACAGTGGGTAGAAAATAGGGGAGGGCAAGAATAGTGTGGGAAAGGTAGAAGCTAAAAAACTTATGAAACATGGACATGAACTAAAGGGGGGAATGTGGGTGGGAGGGGATGTGAAGGGTGGAGGGGAATGATGGGGAGAAATGGGACAACTGTGATAGCATAATCAATAAAATACAATTTTTTAAAAGAAGGACAAAGATGGCCAGCAAACATATAAAAAGATGTTCAACATCACTAATCATCAGGGGAATGCAAATCAAAACCAAAGTGCAATACTACCTCACACCTGTCAGAATAGTTATTATCAATAAAAAAACAAGTAATATGTGTTGAAGAGGATGAGAGAGAAAAGGGAACCTTTGTGCATTGTTGGTGAGACTGCAAATTGGTACAGCCCCTATGGAAAACAGGATGGAAATTCCTCAAAAAACTAAAAATAGATATACTATATGACCCAACAATTCCCCTTCCAATTATTTATCCAAAGAAGACAAGAACACTAATTTAAAAAGATGTATGTACCCCTATGTACACTGCAGCATTATTTAAAATAGCCAAGATATGGAAGCAACTGAGATGACTTTAGTAAATAAAATGGAGTATTACACAGCAATAAAAAAGAATAAAATCTTAACATTTTCAACAACATAGATGGATCTAGAGGGGATATTATGGTAAGTGAAGTGAGGCAGAGAAAGACACATATGTGGAATCAAAAAAACAAAACAACCAAAGAAAACAAAACAAAAACATAGAAATACAGACCAAAGGCATAGTTACCAGAAGGGAAGGAATGGGGAGAATGAGTGAAAAGAGCAAGGGAAATACAGTCAATAATACTGTGAACTTTACAAGGTGACAGACGATTACTAGAATTAGTGAGGTGATCACACTGTAAGCTATAAAAATCTTAAATCTGAACACCTGAAACTTATATAACCAATATGAGGTTATATACCAAATATATTGGGTTGGCCAAAAAGTCTGTTTAGTTTTTTCCATAAATTAAAAAACATTTTTTTTCATTTTCACTAATAACTTTATTGATTTGAGTATTTTGAGTTATGTTGGCTATCTCCTGCTATTGGCTTCTAGTGGGTAGAGGCCAGGGATGCTGCTAAACAACTTCCAATACATAAAATAGCCTCACAGCAAAGAATTATTTGGCCAAAATGTCAATAGTACCATGAAACTTAGCAAACCACTTCTGACATATTTGATCAGTCACAGCACCTTCTCCATACACTGAACAAATCTTTTTTTGCCTTTCAGTTGCGTTTTTATCTTTCTTGAAATAATAAAATATAACAAGATGAAAATGTTGAATATTTTCCTTCATCAATATTAAAATAGCTGCACAGAAATTCACCAATTTTGATGTTTTTTTAAATGCACGCTGATATGACAGCTATCACAATGCAGTCTAACAAGATTGTTTCAAATGAAGTTAAAGACAACTAAGCACTACTACAGCCATCATATGGAAAAAACATAACAAACTTTTTGGCCATTCCAATACCTAAATTTTTTAAAAAGGGTTATTTAAAAAGATCTCTGTCTTTCTCAATTCGGTTTTTTGGTTTAACCACAAAGGCTTCTATGTAGCATCTTACACTCCTACAGTAAAACTTCTTCCTTAGATTTTAAAATATTGCAACATCCTTGTTCTCTTTTCTTTTCTCACAACTTTCTCAGTGTTTCCTAACTCCAAGGACTTTTTTCCATCACCTTCTCTCTTCCTCAGCAATCACATCCACTTCCATAGCACCCCTATCACCATCATATAGATTATTCCTATATCTTATCCTGCTTTCCAGCCAGCCCTGGATGGTCTCTCAAAATCCAGGCCTTATTTTCCAATGGTAATATAAAATCTAAAATCTGTAGTTGATGTGTTTTCTTGAAAATTTAGATGAGAATTATAAAAAGGGCTCAGACAGCATCTTAAAAATTGTTAAAATAGAGGAAAAGTAATTCTTCTTACCCAAAGGAATCACCAAAAAGAAATACTGAAACATGGAGGGGGAAAAATGGCAAAGGACGAGCAAAACATTTTTCAAAGGGAATAAACAGGACTTTCCAAAAATCATATTTGAAAAATATTGAACTTCAGAATAATGTCAATGAAGGACATTTTGTTAATATGCATTGAAATCCTTAAGTGCTCACTTCCATATCTAAAAATTTATCCAATGATAACTGGAAAGCTGAGTCAAGATTTAGTATAATAGATGTCCAAAGAATTATTGGTAAGAGCAAAACAGGGGAAATAGCCTGAATAGAATAGAATGGTTAAGTAAATTATGATAGAGCTATAACATGGAATAATATAAAACCCTTAACATTTAAAAGATTATTAAGACATGTGAAAATACCAAAGATATGTTGAGGAAAAAAAAACACCAAAATACAAAATTCTGTTTGTTTTTATTCCAATTTTGTAGAAAACTTTTAAAAGGGAAGGTAAAAATATACTGAAATGCTAATTTTTATCTGTAGGTGGAAGAATTACAAATGATTTTTATTTTCTTCATTAATCCAAGATCCATTTTTCAAATTACCTACAATTACAAAACAGGGAGAAAGTAAGTCAATTTTTAAAAGTACTACATTTATATAAAGCAAGAGAGAAAAATCAAGAATAGTCTTGAGAAAAATCTTTAAAATATTAAAACTTTAATTAAATATATTACAGTTTAAATAAAAACTACAATCAATATTTGGAGAGGTTACCTACCAAGCAACCATTTACTTTAGTTCACTTCAATCACCCTAATGGCAACTACTAATTAGTGAAGGCTTGTACTTGATTTTTTTTGCAATGCACTAACTTATAAAAGAGCTCCACCAAGTGGTAACATAAATTGTCTTGAAAACATCAGAAAAACTGGCATCAGGAAATCGGTTGTCTTACTAGTCATGCTATCACAAGTTAACAAGCATGAATTTAACTGGTAATTTTAAAAGTTAAAAATACTATTATCTTAAATCTTCATATTTTCAAATATTCACCACCATCAAAATTAAAATAAGCCATAAGAGATGTGCTCTCTATCTCAGGGGCAAAAGGATACAACCTTACACTGGATTCATGAGACTGTAGTGAGTGATTATCAATAAAGTTATTAACTATTACAAGTTAAATATATTACAGGAATGTATTAGAGGAATGAAAGTTGCCTTTCTCTTCTACTCTTGGATTTCCATATAATATGTATGAACAAAAGGGATAACATGCTAATATACCAGAAAATCCCCCTCTCACTTGTATATTAGCTGACAGCAGTTAGTGTTAAAGACATTCTTTGATATGATCAGAAGAATTAAACAGTAAGGGTAGCACAGGCAAGAAGAGAAATGCAAAAGCTAACCTTACCTATGCAACAGAAAGAAAGAAGGAGCTCCTACCCTTCACAATAACATGGATGGAACTGGAGAGCATTATGCTAAGCTAAATAAGCCAGAAGGTGAAAGACAAATAGCATATGATCTCACCTTTAACAGGAACTTAATCAACAAAATCAAACAAACAAGCATAATATAACCAAAGACACTGAAATTGAGAACAGGCTGACAGTCACCAGAGGGGAGAGGGGAGGGAATTTCAGGGGAAAGGGGGAAGGATTTGGAGCAACAAGTATGAAAGACACATGGACAAAAACGAGGGGGGGTGGATATGGGTGGGAGGTGGGGAGGGTTGGGGCGGTGGGCTGGGATGGGAGTAAAAGACAGGTAACTGTACAAGAACAACAATTCAAAAAAAAAAAAAAAGCTAACCTTACCTATACTCATCACATTTTTTGATACAACATGCAGGAGTAAACAACCAGCTGAATCTGCCATCCAGTTACACAATGGCTTTGTGGGTAAAAAGTTCACTCTGCTCTCAGAAAAATATGAGTTACGTAATTGGCAAGTCCAGATTTACCTGGCCCTCAACCCAAGAGATGAGCACCTGGGACTCCCTCCCTTAACAACATTTACAGCATGGGCATTGAACTCATTTTCACCAGGGGCCACATCAGCCTCACGGTTGCCTTCAAAGGGCCAAATGTATTTTAGGACTGTATAAATGTAACTACTCCTTAACAGTTAAGCCAGAGCTCAGTGCTGCCGCTCGGTAGAAACAAGGTGCTGGGCTGGATAAAACAAGGTGGAGGGCTGGATTTGGCCTGTGGGCCTTGTGTTTGCCACCTGTGGTTTACAGACTCACTGGATAGGCACTTAATTAAAACCAGTGATTTACTTGCTTGCTCACTTAGACATATCTCAATGAGTCTGTAAGCATCTTGAAAACAGAAGAATTATATCTAATCCACTGCTATATCCCCATGTGTCCAGCACTAACTTGATGTTAAATGTGTGCTTTAAAAAAAAAAAAAAAAAAAAAAAGCAGCAGCAATAGTCATACCCCAATATAGGACAGAATGGCTTTTTTGTCTTTTTCTCCCCTTAGTGTACTCAGAGAAACAAGGAGCAATTAAATCAATCACCAGTACAAAGTATAAGGCAAGACTATTTATTGGTTCTGCTACTGTTTCTTCAGTTCTTATCCACATGTTGGTAAAAAACTAGTGAGTAACAGCAAGAGTAACTCATACAGAATGAAGATAGCAGCCAAGTAGGTGGAGGAAGCTGAGTCCATTTGCTCTTGCTTCCAACTCAGACACTTGGCTGATCTTCTAAAAGATAAAATGGAATATTAAATGGAATCTTAGCTGATATGAAGTTTGGAAGGTGCAAGGAGTACAGAAGACACTTCACAACATTTGACAAGGATGTTTTATAGGTGGAAGGAGAAATACCCTATGAGTGGCACCTGCAGCCTTGGAGAATCTGGTCAGATATGGCAGCTAGGTAGCTCTCCCCAGTCCCAGTGCAGGGAATCCCCAGGCTGGTAGTGACTTAAATACCCAAAGTCAGGGAAATCCAGGCTACAAACACACATGCACAGTGAGCAGCACACCCATAGCTGCAGTGGCAAACGCCAACCAGGAGAGTGCCAGAGAGAGATAGATACTATCTGCACCTGGGTCAGGTGGAGGAGGCTGGCCACAGCCAGCTGTGACTGTGAAACTCTGGACTGTTTGGAGAGTTGACGTGTACAGAAAGTCAGACAGTGACTCAATGCTGCAGTGTGAGTACCCAGAGAAACTTTTTAAAAGGGGAGCCTAGTTGTGCTGGGTAGGGACCCCTCATACAGCTACCCTGCTAGCAAGAGGAAAGAATGAAGGGCATGGTTTGCTCCCACTCAGTGCCGATGGGCAGGCTAATCAGAAAGGTGCAAAGCAAGGGGATTTCTCAGCTTCAGCCCAGTGCAACCAGCAGGGTAGAGGCTGTGCACTTGAGATTATTTAAAGACAAATAGAGACCACTCCCTGGCAGGGCAGATTGAACCTCCAGGAAGGGAAGGTTCAATCTCCCCACCTCCAGCAGGAGCAGGGAAGATCTGCAAAACAGACAGGTCACACTCAAGAATCCTTCAGGGTGCATTTCCGCAAGAGAAAGACAGCAAGAGGAATGCCTAAAGGGCCCATTTTGAACTTCTCTCAGGGAGACAAAATACACTGGTCCCTAGGGCCCTATTTCACTGAGGCCAGTGAAGCAGGGAGATCAGAAAATGGTGAAGCAAGGGGCAATCAGGGCCCCACCCAGCCTCAGCTCACAGACAGAGCTGCCTTCAACACCAGGCAGGAGAGAGCTGACACTCTTACCCAGATTGCCAACCCACCATCCCCCGTGAAATGGACAGCTAATTAATCAGAAACTATACATCATTGGAAATAAGCTGGGACAGACCAAGATGGGTAGTACAGAGACAGAGATAACACACCCTGTATTTCCCCAGAAGACTGAACAGTACCACCCAGGGGAGACCCAAGGGTCCCACCCTCCTGATCACAGCAGAAGCTCCCTCTAGAGGCAGAGTAAGGTGATACAGGTGGTGTTGTCAGGAGTTGGACATCCCACTCCCAACCCTTGAGATGATAAAAAAACAGAGGCAGATCCAGAAAGGAGTCAGAAGGCAAACACCACATGACTGAGGTGAATTTCACCTTGCTCTTCTTCAGAATTTGGAATTTTTTCTTCCTTTCACATAACCTCTTAACATTTCTTCTTTTGCTTCAATTGTATTTCAACTAATTCACCGCTCTTTGTCTTTTATTTCATATTCTGTTTACTCAGATCCTATATTATTTTTTATTTTATTATTTCAAATCCCACATTGTACCCTTCCCTTGTCTTACTCCATTTTGCACCCTTCCTGCCCTTTCTTATTTTAGTTGTCAATTTTATTTTCTCCCACACTGCGTCCTTTTCCCATTCCTTATCCTTACTGTTTCTCCTCCCTCTATCCTCTCAAAAGCATTCCTCCTTCCTTTAGTCAGCTCACATTCTTTTTCCCCCTCTTATAATATTTCCTTTCCACCTTTATAAATTGTGGCTTCTTAGGCATAGATATTATGGTCACTACTGTTCTTCTTTAGTAGTATTCCTGTGTGTTCATTACTTTTTATACTTCAGATCTCATAGGTTACTCTCCCCCTGTCTTACTCAATTTTTGCCTTCCTCCTGCCCTTGCTTATTTGAGTTAGGAATTTTACTTTTTTTCCCCCTTTCTTAGCCTGGATTCTATTCCTTAACCTTATTATTTTTCATCCCCCTATCTTCTCAAAAATCACTCTTCATTACTGTAGGCATCTCATATTCTCTTTGTTGTATAATATTCTTAATCCCTTTCTGCCTTTATTAATCTTTGCTCAGCTGTCATTCTTATTGACCCTGCTGTGGTTTTTCTGCAATTTTGTTCCCTTTCATTCACTACCATTTTAATTTTATTTCAAACTTCATATTATACTCTTCCCTTTTCTTACTCCATTTTGCCATTGTCCTTGTTTCACTTACATTTTAAATTTTATTCTCTCCCTTTCTTTGTCTTGATACTATTCCCTACTCTTATTATTTCTCCTCCCTCTTCCCACTCAAAATCACTTTTCTCTCCTTTGGTCATCTCATATTCCTTTT
This sequence comes from Anoura caudifer, assembly GCA_004027475.1. NCBI lineage: Eukaryota > Metazoa > Chordata > Mammalia > Chiroptera > Phyllostomidae > Anoura > Anoura caudifer. Next base: position 24,317 of record PVKU01009874.1, on the reverse strand, counting down.
TTCCTATCTTACAATATTCTTAATCTTTACCTTTATTAATCTTTGCTTAATCACTGTTAATATTGCTGATATGGTAGGGAGGTATTTTTGCTTCCATGGGTTTGGTTTTCTGGTAATTTTCCTTTGCTAACCAGCACCTGTACAACAGCATACAAGATAGTGGGAGTTGCGACTACCAGTCAGCCACTTGGTGGGGAGAACCCACAAACAAATGAGTCACCAATAATCAATGCCCAAGTACAACATGAGAACCCACATAAACTCAATAAAGGGCAATCCTAGAGCATTCAGATCAGGAGATCAAAGAGACTGCACCACTGAGTCCCACAAAACTACCAAGGAAGTCTGCTACCAGGAAGACAAAAGGCAAAACAGCAATCAGAGAAGCAGAAATAAAAACAAAATGTCACATAAAGTGGGGAGACAAAAAAAAAAAAGAATCCCCAATCAAATGAGTGGAGGAATCCCCAGAAAAAGAGCTAAATGAAATTGAGGCAAGCAATATATCAGACACAGAATTCAAAATAATGGTTATAAGGATGCTCTAGGAACTCAGTGAGAACTACAAGGAATTTAATGGGAACTATACAGCAGTACAAAAAAGGACATAGAAACTATGCACAAGAAACAGGAAGAAATGAAGAATACAATAGCTGAAATGAAAAATACACTAGAAGGAATTAAAAGCAGGCTAGATGAAGCAGAGATCTGAATCAGCAAGAGGGAAGACAAGGTAGAAAGATATACCCACTCAGAGCAACAAAACAAAAAAAGACTTAAAAAGAACAAGGATAGTTTAAGGGAGCTCCAGGACAACATAAAACATAACAACATTCACACCATAAGAATATCAGAAGGAGAAGAAATGGAGCAAGGGATAGAAAACCAGTTTGAAAAAAATGAGGACACTTTCAGTCAAGAGGGCAGCATAGACAGACATGTCTCACCTCTTCCCACAACCACATCACAATTACAACTTAAATATAGAACAACCATCACTCACAACCACCAGAAATTGATTTGAATGTAAATCTAACTACTATGGAATTAAAGAAACCGCATCCATCCAGGCTGGTAGAAGGGATGCAGATGTGAAATGGGCCGGTCTCTTTATCCTACCTGTGGTGGATAAAAATTTGGCAGGAATATCTTGGGAGTGAGGAGTCCCTGCCCCCCACCCAGGGTTCCAGTGCCAGGAAGACAAGTCCCACAACTTCTCACTGCAAAAACCAGAGGGAATTGAGTTGGTAGAAGAACTGCTGGAGCCCCAAGCAGTTCCTCTTAAAGAATCCACACATGGACTCACCTACTCAGACTCACTCCCTCTGAGCTCCAGCACCAAAGTAGCTGTTTGAAAGGCATCAGTATCATACAAGGAGAAACTGAACTGTCTGGTATCAAGGCAAGCAGAGGCCATTGTCCCTTGTCTTAAGGCTCCCTCCACATAGCCCACAAGTAGCTACTCCATCTGAGACTCCATCCACCTGGCTAACACAGTTTAACTGACCTCAGAGATCCCTAGAGACTCTGCCCCACCCAACTCACACCCCAACCCAAGCTTCTTTTCCATATGAATGGCTGGTTTTCCCTCACATTTCATAACCTCCTAAATCCTATCAAACAATAATAGCTGGCCTCAGGAGCCCCAGGCATTGACATTAGCAGCAGCAAGCCTAGGTTCACAGCTTGGTTTCCACAGGGAAAGCAGCAGCAATCTCAGATTGCTTTAAAGGTCAGGGAGGGTGACACCAGGCAAAACATAGGTAGGGGCTGAACTTAGCCTACACATCCTGGGAAACCCCATGGCAGGCATACCCAATGGACAGTTACAGACCAAGTTGGAGCACCACCACTCTACCCCTGCACAGCTGAACCTCAATGGAAGGCAGAGATTGGTGGTCAGTAGTCACAGCCAATCCTTACAGTTGACTGGCCTGGTTAAATCCCTCCCATTGATGCGCCAAGAGCAACCAAGGATCAATACAAGAGGAGGTTGTACTCAGCACACATGAAGGGGACACCTCCAGGACCCAGTTTGGGTGAGGGGAAGCTGTGCTTACAGCCTCCTGGAACCTACAGGACACCTACTACATTAGGCCACACAACCATGACACAGAGTCAAAGCAGCTCTACCTAATACATAGAAACAAACACAAGAGGCTTGCCAAAATGAGGAGGCAAAGAAACATGGCACAAATGAAAGAACAGATCAAAACTCCAGAAAAAGAGCTAAATGAAGTGGAGATAAGCAATCTATCAGATGCAGAGTTCAAAGCACTGGTTATAAAGATGCTCAAGGAACTTAGTGAGAATCTCAACAGCATAAAAAAGATTCAGTCAAAAATGAAGGACACAGTAATTGAAATAAAGAACAATCTACAGGGAAATAACAGTACCGTGAATGAAGCCAAGAATCAAAGGAAGAAAAAACAGCCCATTAGAACAAGAAGAAAAAAGATCGGTAGGGTAAGCAGAGGCAGTCTGGCTTCCTCACCCAAATGTCTGGGCAACCAAGGGAAACAATTTCCCATAACCTTAAAAATAGGCCTGATAAGCAGTGTTCTAATAGCTTTGAGACTAGGTGTGATAAACTATTACCACAGCCTTGAGTGATCCTGCATGCATAATAGGAAGCTCTGCCGCATAATATCTGTTGGCACCCTGCCAGCTTTGTCTCTATTTAGTATATAAGGGAATTAAGAGCTTCCCACTGAGAGAAAGGGGACAGGTAACATAAAGACATGCAGAACCACACAGGGGGACACACAGCTTGCAGCATGCATGGATCATCCACCCTTAAATAAAGGCATGTCACACATCCCAGCAACTCCGTAACACTCTTCCGTCTGCCCAAATCCTGTAAACCTGTCCAGCCTTAAACAGTCACAATACAATTGACATAGTCAGTAGCATTCATTGCCAAACAGTATGGAAGAGCCTCCTGGGACCCTAGAGGGGAGCCTGGAAGAGTGGCCAGTCATTGGGATATGGCACCCAGCGGCAAGCTGCCTGGCACTTTGGACCCCACCCAGGGAATAGCCTGATGTCGGTGGTACACCTGACACACTGGAGAAAGCCCTGCAGGTGGTTGTGGAGACCCTGGAGCAGCCCAACGCAGGTGCAACCGATGGGTCCATGGGCTGTGTGTTTCTTTCAGTTTTGCAAAGAAAACAAGACTGTGCTTTGACACACAGTGAAGTTCCCAGAGCCCTGAGAGGGAGCGGAAGCCCTGAAGGCTAAAGAAGACACTGCACTTCCTGATGTGGCAAAGTTACCCAAACACCAAGGCAGAAAGAAAGCCTTGAAGGCTTAAATCTGCACTCTGACAAAAAAAAAAAAAAAAAAAAAAAGCTTCCAAGCAGTGGAGCTGCAACAATACACCTCCCGGTTTGTAGTGCACAATTCAGGGGGAAAAGTGGGGCTGCAAAGAAACTGAGATCCCTGTAGGCCCACCCAGTAACAATATAAAAAATGAAATCACTGCAGCCTATGGCGTCTGGGAAAGAGTTTGGATCTGGGAGGCCCAGGGTCTCCTTTCCCTCCCCTGCCATACAGCTGCAGAAAATTACTAGGCCAGAGGACTGTTGCCTGGGACAGGTGCTGTAGCGGTAGCAGCAGTGCCATCATGGGGAAAGCTCTACTCTGCGTGTCCTGATAAAGAGGCAAGGACCCCCAGGGGTGAGTAGTGTGAGCTTCTGAGCCTACTACCAAAGCCTAGCACAGAGCCGAGCACTTGCAGGGGGTGAGAGTGGGGGCAGTTCAGGAGGTGGGTGTTTGGCCTGGGGCAGTGGGGCTGCTGACTACAGTGTGACCCGGGGATGCTGCAAACAGCATGCTGAAGCTAACACAAAACAGAGAAGTGGGTGGCAACGGCAAAGCCACAGGTACTGCAGTGGCTGGAGCCTGGGAGACCACAGTAGCCGAAGTCACAGAAACAGCAGCAAAGCAGCCAAAGGTACTGACGCAGCAAACGAGAGGGACAATGTCTTAAGTTCCCTTTATTTCGCAGTAAAGAGCGACACCGTGTAGTTGCAAGCTAAACAAAGGATCCTGTGGCCCCAAAGAAAAAAGGCAGCCAAAAATGTCGGGACACAAACCCTGAGTTGTGAGCGGAGAGGTCTGTCCTGTGTGTCGTCTAAAGGAGCATTTGGCTGTGCTCACCTCCCGGGGAAAAGGAAGAAAATATTTTTTAAAAATTTAAATTGTAAAAAAGGCCAAAAAAAACCATCTACAGGGGATGGGCAACTGTCCCCCCATGAGTATACTGTTTAAATGTCCCCCATTCCCGAGTGTAAGCTTTTAAAAAATATTTTGGCATCAGGCCACTCCTTGAGTGGGGCCCCCTGTTCAGTTGCCATCCACACGAAGGGAGACTACAGTTAAACTGACACAATCTGCCTTAATACTAAAATAACTCAACATAGCCAATAAACAGAACTGTGCCCTAGTGGCTCCTGGCTGCAAATGAAACACCGCCCCTGCCTGCACAAATAGTTGGCCAGTGTATCAAAAACTAACATTATAAATCTCTACATAACATGCAAGTAAATAAATAATTATACATAGGCCATTACGAAGGCAGCCCTTATGGCAAAACCTATAAAAAATAGGCCACCAAAAACACATTACTGTATACCTGTAAACTGTGGCTTCTACCCCTATACTGGAAAACTGGACAAAACACTTAAAAACTGTCCTCCAAACTAGCAATAAAAAAAGAAACAAAGAAGGCCCAGTTCCAGTGGAAGCCTTACTCCACCGGACTGCTCCTCCAATTCAGCTACAAATACAAACTATGCAGATACAAAAATGCTTTACTAAAACCAGGCATAAAAAAGCAAAGAAATATTATCTTGCCTGCTCCTGAGGGCCTGGAGAAAAGGCAAACAACCACTTGGATGTAGTATTGAGAAATAAAAGCCTCCCCCCAAGCACTAGGTGGCTCTTAGTGCCCCTAGGGGACAAAATATTTTTTAAAAGCTTACAAATAATGCCCTAAATGATTAAGACATACCCCCAATCTTAAAAATGACATATTCAAAGCCAGCAGACCATGAAATGCTTCTTTGTGGCACCTTTATAATATCTCTATGGCCCATTATAAGTTCTCCACTGTTACTGCAAATAAATGCAGAGCCCCCAGTTAAAGCACAAAAAGTATGGTATTGGCACCCAAAAAGGTCTCTTCTGCCAGCCACTATCTTGTCACCAGACCAAAAAGATACTTACATATTGCCTGAGAGTCATAATGGGCCATTATTGGTGCCTATAACTGCTTTGTCTTTTCACCCCCAGAATGTAGTGAACTAAATACATGCCTATGCCTCAAAGGCTAACCAATCAGTGTGCTAAGTCTGCACTAAAACCTCCTGAGCACATCTGTCAGCCTCCCCTGGCGTATCTCTCCTGCTTCTGTTTCAAATTAGACTTGGCCTCAAAATCATTAAAATGGTAAACATCCCTTGTAAAATGAAGCCTAGACTGGCATCTGCGCTGAGGCAAAGTAGCAGTGTGACCAGCCCCAGCCATTAGTCAACTGCTCTATGTTAAATGGTTCAAAAATGGCTCAGGGCTGGGAGCTTGGGATTGGCTGGGTCAGCCTGCCCTCTGTATTAAAAGCCTTAAAGACAAGCCCAAATAGACTAAACTCAGACAGATCTGTGTCAGACCCATACTCTTAGACATTACTGAAGATGCAAAATGGTACTTAAACTACCATTCCCACTAAAACCCTCTGGGTATATGGCTCATATAAATAGCCTTACTTGCCTGAAAAATTTAACTGGCCATATATACCTAGGGGTGGCCTTATTGCCTGTGTCTTGGCTGTGTGGTGCTGCACCTTATACTGCTGCTGCAGCAGCTGGGTGCAGGGCTCTGCCCTCCTCGCCAAGAGACCTTCATGGAAGACATCCTCACATAAATTCTACAGTAGAGAACCCAGAAGGGGTAGATTATAAAACAAACAAAGGCAGGTTGACTTCCTCACCCAAATGTCTGCACAACTAAAAAAAATAATTTCCCATAACCTTAAAAATAGGTATAATAAGCAATGTTCTCATAGCCTTAAGACTAAGTCCCATAAACTATTCCCATAACCTTCATTGAGCCCACACACATAACATAAAGTTCTGTGATAAAATATCTGTTGGCACCTGCTGGCTTTGTCTATATTTAGTATATAAAGAAATTAAAGGCTTCCCACAGAGACAGAAGGGACAAATAACACACAAAGACATGCAAAAAAGACATGCAGCGGGACACACAACTTGCAACATGCATGAATCATCCACCTTTAAAGAAAGGTATATCAGACATCCCAACAACCCCGTAAATATTCTTCTGCCTGCCAAAATCCCACAGACCTGTCAAGCCTTAAAGCATCACAACACAGAATCCAAAAGAAAACGAGGAAAATATAAGCAGTCTCTGGGACATCTTCAAGAGGAAAACATTTTCATCATAGAAATGCCAGAAGAAGAGAAAGAGCAAGAAATTGGAAATCTATTTGAAAAAATAATGAAAGAAACTTCCCTAATTCGGTGAAGGAAACAGACATCCAAGTCCAGGAAGCACAGAGTTCCAAACAAGGTGGATGCAAAGAGGCCCACAACAAGACACATCATAATTAAAATGCCAAAGTTTCAAGATAAAGAGACAATCTTAAAAGTGGCACAAAAAAAAAGAACTTAGTCACCTACAGCAGAGTTCCCATGAGACTGTCAGGTGATTTCTCAAAATAAACTTTGCAGACTTAAAGGGACTGGCAAGAAATATTCAAAGTCATGAAAAGCAGAGACCTACAGCCAACATCGCTCTATCCAGCAACACTATCACTTAGAACTGAACGGCAGATAAAAAGCTTCCCAGACAAGAAAAATCTACAGGAGTTCATCACCACCAAACCATTATTATACGAAATGCCAAAGGAACTTATTTAAGAAAAAGATATTCAAAATTATGAACAATAAAATGGTAATAAATACATATCTATCAAAAATTTAATCTAAAAAACAAACAAACTAAGCAAGAACACAGAGAGAATCACGGATACAAGAGAGCATTTTGATGGTTGCCAGATGGAAGGGTGGCTGTGAAGAAATGCGTGCAGAGGTGAGGGTATTAAGAAGTACAAATAGGTAGTTACAGAACAGGCATGGGGATGTAAAGTACGGTATAGGAAATGGAGTAGCCAAAAAATTTATATGTTAAGACCCATGAACAAAAACAATGATGGGGGTATTTCCTTGAGGGAGTTGGGGGGTGCTGGGTAGCAGAGAGCAAGGGGGGAACCCAGCACAATTATAATAGTATAATCAATAAATGATAATTTAAAAAAAGAAAAAATAATGACAGAAAACTTCCCTAACCAGTGAGGGAAAGTCACACTGGTTCAGGAAATACAGAAGGTCCCAAACAAATTGAACCCAAAAGTCCTACTCCAAGACACATGATAATTAAAATGCCAAATTTCAAATACAAAAAATCTTTTTTAAATATATTTTATTGATTATGCTATTACAGTTGTCCAATTTTTTCTCTCCCCATTATTCCCCCCCACCCTGAAACCCCTTCCGAAAGCATTACCCCACTTTAGTTCACGTTCATGGGTCATATGTATAAATTATTTGGCTTCTACATTTCCCACATATTCTTAACCTCTCTCTATTTTGTACCTACCATTTATGCTTTTTATTACCCATAACTTTTCACCTATTCTCCTCCCCTCCCTGCTGATAACCCTACACATGATCTCTATTTCTATGAATCTGTTCCTGCTCTATCTGTTTGCTTAGTTCGTTTTTGTTTTAGGTTCAGTTGTTGACAGCTGTGAGTTTACTGTCATTTTCCTGTTCATATTTTTTATCTTGTTTTCTTAGATAAGTCCCTTTAACAGCTCATATAATAAGGGTTTGGTGATAATGAACGCATTTAACTTGACCTTATCTGGGAAGCATTTTGTCTGACCTTCCATTCTAAATGATAGCTTTGATAGATAGAGTAATCTTGGATATAGGTCCTTGCCTTTTATGAGTTCAAATTCTTCTCTCCAGCTCCTTCTTGCCTATAAGATTTCTTTTGAGCAATCAGCTGACAGTCTTATGGGAACTCCTTTGTAGATAACTGCCTTCTTTCCTTTTGTTGTTTTTAAGATTCACTCCTTATCTTTAATCTTGGGTAATGTGATGATATGTCTTTGTGTGTGCTTCCTTGGGTCTAACATCTCTGGGACTTTCTGGGCTTCCTGGACTTCCTAGAGGTCTATTTCCTTTGCTAGATTAGGGAAGTTGCTCTTCATTATTTTTTCAAATAAGTTTTCAATTTCTTGCCCTTCCTCTTCTCCTTTTGGCACCCCTAAGATTTGGATGTTGGAATGTTGAAAGCATTCCTGGAGGTTCCTATGATTTACCTCATTTTTTTGAATTCTTGTTTCTTCATTCTGTTCCACTTGAATGTTTATTTCTTCCTTCTGCTCCAAATCATTGATTTGAGTCTCATTTTCCTTCCCTTCACTGTTTGTTCCCTGTGTATTTTTCTTTATTTCACTTTGCATAGCCTTCACTTTCTCCTTGATTTTGCAACCATACTCAACCATTTCTGTGAGCATCCTGATTACCGGTGCTTTGAAATCTGTATCTGATAGGTTGGCTATCTCTTCATGGCTCAGTTCTATGTTGGGAGTTTCTAACTATTCTTTCATTAGGGCCATATTTCTTTGTCTATGCAGGCCTGTTAGGTTGTAAAGGGTGGAGCCTTAGCTATTCGCCAGGGCAGGGCTCCCCACTTCACTGTGTTGTGGTGCTGTATATAAGGGAGGGGTCAGAGAGGGAACAATGCCCTTTGCTCGACTATCAGACAGCTTTCATTCACTTCCCCCACTACCCACAAGCAAATTGGGTCCTTCTGGTGCTGGTTCCCAGATGAGTGGGTTTGTGTACGTTCTAGGACCCTGTGGGCCTCTCTAATGGACTCTCCTGTGAGGCTCAGTTTCTCCCACCACCACAATGCCCACAGGTTTTTACAGCCAGAGGTTTTGAGGTTTTCTTTTCCTGTGTTGAAACACTAGGTTGTGTGGTCTGTCTCACTCCCCAGTTGTTTCTCCCAGTAAATCTGCATGCAAATGTGGGACTGCCCAGTCTGCCAGCAGACACACTGCCTTGCTGTATGTCCTCTCTGCTCCTGCTGCCCATCTCCGTCCCTCCTACCGGTCTGGTTGAATGTTTCTTCTTTAACTTCTTGGTTGTCAGACTTCCATACAATTTAATTTCTGGCAATTCTGGTTATTTTTTGTTTTTAAATTTGTTGTCCTTCTTTTGGTTGTGCAAGGAGGCAAAGTGTATCTACCTACACCTCCATCTTTATCAATAATATCATTAAAAATAAATGGATTAAATGCTCCAATCAAAAGCATAGCATATCTGAATGTATAAGAAAACACTACCTGCCGTCTACAAGAGACCCACCTCAAAACAAAAGATCTACACAGGTTGAAAGTGGAAGGGATGGAAAAAATATTCCATGCAAATGGATATGAAAAGAAAGCTGGTGTAGCAGGACTTATATCAGACAAAACAGACTTCAAAACAAAAGCCATAGAAAGGGACAAAGAACATTACTACATAATACTTAAAGGAATGCTCCAACAGCAGGATATAACCCTTGTAAATATATGTGTAACCAATATAGGAGCACCTAAATACATAAGGGAAATCTTGGAGGACTTCAAGAAAGATACTGACAACAACACAGTCACTGTAGGGGATTTTAACACCACACTGTGCACAGTGGATAGATCATCCAATAAAGAATCAGCAAGGATATTGTGGCACTGAATGACTCTCTAGATCAAATGGAATTAATTGATATATATAGAGAGAGAATCTTTCACCCCAAAACCAAAATATGCATTCTTTTCAAAAGAACATGGGACATTTTTAAAAACAAACCACATGGCAGGACAGAAAACAGGTCTCAACAAATTCAAGAAAATTGAAATCATATCAAGCATGTGCTCAGATCACAATTAATTGAAACTAGAAACCAACCTTAAGGAAAAAAACTCAAAAACATTCAAATACACGGAAAGTAAATAATATGTTACTACATAAAGAATGGGTCGACAATGAGATCAAGGAGAAAATCAAAAAGTATCTGGAAACAAATGAAAATGAACACACAATGGTCCTAAACCTGTGGGACACAATGAAGGCACTCCTGAGAGAGAAGTTTATAGCAATACATGCCTACCTAAAGAAGATAAAAAATAACAAATAAACAACCTAACCCTACATCTAAAAGAAATGGAGGAACAACAACAAACAAAGCCAAGAGTGAACAGAAGGAAGGAAATAATCAAGATCAGGGCAGAATTAAACGACACAGAGACTAAGAGAACAATTCAAAGGTAAATCCAGAAGCTGGTACTTTGAAAAGATAAACAAAACCAACAAACCTTTAACCAGATTCATCAAGAAAAAAAGAGAAAGGACCCAAATAAAGAAAATCAGAAATGAAAGAGAAGTTACAATAAATACCACATAAATACAAAGAATTGTAAGAAATTACTATTAAAAACCTATGCCAAGAAATTTGACAACCTAGGCAAAATAGACAAATTTCTAGAAACATACGAGGCTGCCAAAACTGAATCAAAAGAAGCAGAAACCTGGAATAGACCAATACAACCAGTGAAATTGAAGCCGTAATGCCAGCACACAAAAGCCTTAGACCTAATGGCTTCACAGGTGAAGTTTACCAAACATTTAAGGAAGAACTAACTCCTATCATCTTCAAACTATTTCAAAAAATTAGGAAGAAGGAAGACTCCCAAACTCTTTTTATGAAGCCAGCATCATCCTAATTCCAAAACCAGGTAAACACACAACAAAAAAAGAAAACTACAGGCCAATATCTCTGGTGAACACAGATGCTAAAATCCCCAACAAAATACTGGCAATCCAGATTCAGAAATACATTAACATGATCACCACCATGGCCGAGTGAGCTTCATCCCAGGGATACAAGGGTGGTACAATATTTGCAAATCAATAAACTCAATACACCACATACAAAAAAATGAAGGACAAAAACCACATGATCATACCAATAAATGCTGAAAAGGAATTTGATAAAATCTAGCACCCATTTATGGTAAAAACATTCAGCAAATGGGAATAGGCAAAGCATATCTCAAAATAATAAAAGCCATATACAAGAAACCTACAACCAAAATTATACTCAATGGGCTAACCTAACAGCTTTCCACTTAAGATCAGGAACAAAACAAGGGTGCCTGCTCTCACCACTCTTCTTCAACATAATACTGGAAACTCTAGCCACAGTCATCACACAAGAAAAAAAAATAAAAAACATCCAAATTAAAAAGAAGGAATTAGAATTGTCATTATTTGCAGACAAAAGGATAATGTACATAGAAAACCCATTAGTCTCCAACAAAAAAACTACCTGAACTAGTAAGTGAATTTGGTAAAATAGCAGGATATGAAGTCAATATTCAGAAATCAATGGCATTTTTGTACACCAACAATGAAACATCAGGAAAAGAAACTAGGAAAAGAATTCCACTTACTATGGTAACAAGAAAAATAAAGTACTTAGGAATAAATGTAACCAAGGAGATAAAAGACCTGTACTCAGAAAACTATAGAAAACTAAAGAAAGAAATTAAAGAAGATACAAATAAATGAAAGCATATACTGTGTTCATGGACTGGAAGAATTAACATAATTAAAATGTCCATATTACCCAAAGCAATCTACAGATTCAATGCAATTCCTATTAAAATACCAATGATATATTTCACAGACCTAGAACAAATATTTCAAAAGTTTATATGGAACCAAAAAAGATCCTGAATAGCCTCAGCAATCTTAAGAAAGAAGAACAAAGTAGTAGGGATCACAGTACCCAATATCAAACTATACTACAAGGCCACTGTAATCAAACAGTCTGGTACTGGCACAAGAACAGACACAAAGAAAATGGAGCAGAATACAGAGCCCAGAAATTAAAAGAAGTCTCTATGGTCAATATTCAACAAAGGTGGCAGAAGCATACAATGGAGTAAAGAAGCCTCTTCATTAAAAGGTGTAGGAAGGACTGGACTGGTACATGCAAAAAAAAAAAAAAAATGAAATCAGACCACCAACTTACACCATATACCAGAATAAATGCAAGCTAGATAGATGACTTAAATATGAGTCATAACACCATAAAATTACTAGAGGGTAACATATGCAGCATAATTTCATATCCCATGTAGCAATATTTTTGCCAATATATCCGCCAGGGCAATTGAAATAAAGGAAAAATAAACAAAGAGGACTACATCAAACCAAAAAGCTTCTGCAGGGTTAAAGAAATTATCAGCAAAATCAAAAGTCAACCAACTGTAGAGGAGAACATATTTGGCAATGATACCTTGGACAAGGATTTGATCTCCAAAATATAGAAAGAACTCATACAATTCAACACCAAGAAGAGAAACAATCCAATTAAAAAAATGGACAAAACACCTGAACAGACACTTCTCCAAGTAGGACATACAGAGGGTCCAGAGACAGATGAAAAGTTGTTCAACATCGCTAGCCATCAAAGAATTGCAAAATTAAAACCACATTGCGATATCACCTCCCACCTGTCAGAATGGCCATCATTAATACATCAAGTGCTGGTGACTATGTGGAGAAAAGGGAACTCTAGTGCACTGTTGGTGGGAATGCAGACAAGTGTAGTCACTGGAAAGCAGTATGGAATTCCCTCAAAAAACTAAAAATAGAACTGCCTGCCCTGGCTTGTGAGGCTCAGTAGATTCAGTGCCAGCCTGGGAACGAAAGGGTCACCAGTTCAATTCCCAGTCAGAGCACATGCCTGGATTGTGGGCCAGGTCCCCAGTAAGGGGGTACATGAGAGGCAATCACACATCATGTTTTTCTTCCTCTCTTTCTCCCTCCCTTCCCCACTCTCTAAAAATAAACAAATAAAACACTTGAAAATAAAAATAAATAAATAAATAGATAGATAAATAGATAGATAGATGATAGATAGATAGATAGATAGATAGATAGATAGATAGATAGATCTATCTATCTAAAAACAGAACTGCCTTTTGACCCAGCAATTCCACTGCTGGGAATATATCCTAAGTATCCTGAGTCACCAATTCAAAAGAATACATGCACCCCTATGTTCATTCATAGTGGTGGTATTTATATTAGCCAAATGTTAGAAATAGCCTAAATACCCATCAGTAAATGACTGGATCAAAAAAGCCTTGATACATTTACACAACGGAATACTGTGCAGCAGAAAGAAAGAAGGAACCCTCATCTTTTGCAACAGCATAGACAGAAATGGAGAATATTATGCTAAGTGAAATAAGCCTTTTGGTGAAACACAAATACCATATGATCTCAACTATAAGAGTAATCTAATAAACAATAAACTAATGAACAAAATAGAACCACAGGCATGGAAACATGAAACAGACTGAAAGTGACCAGAAGAGAGAGGGGAGGTGGATAATGGTGGAAAGAAGGGGAAAGGACAAGACAAAGAACATGTATGAATGACCCACGGACCCAACAGTTTGGGAATTGACTGTGGGAGCAGGGTCATCAGTTGGGTGGAGGAGGGCAAGGGGGAAACATTGGGACACCTGTAAGAGAATAACAATAAAAAATAATTTAAAAAACAGTAACTGATACAAAAAATGATATTACAGATCTCATTTTGTAAATAAGTAATATAAAACTGACATGGAAATTGATTGCCAGCAAAGCTCTCTGCTTAATTTATTGAGTAAAAGGCCCAAAGACATTGCCCCTAAAGAGATATAATCATGTATGAGAAAAAAATGCCACCATTCTCAAACAGCTACTAACTGAATGGCTTGTCTGTGAAAGATCTACAAAACTGATGTATATCACCCTCAGAAACAAGGTTGAAAACACTGGGGAGAAAAGTCAATTCCTACAACTCATATGCAATTACATGAATAAATGGTATCTTCCAAAGTTTGCACACCAACCAATATCACATACACTGCTTGGGGAAAAAAGGAAACATCACTAATGAATGAATTAGTATTAGAATAAAAGAGTCCCCCAAAGAAGTCCTGAAAGAAATCACTGATCATCAAGACCTGTGGTTTGGGAGTTTCTAGGGTTCCAAGGCATAAAATAATCATCTTTAGCAAATTCCCCAATTATTAAAAAAAATGTAATAGGACCCATAAGTTTACTTTCAATAAAGCCTTAGTAACTAAAGTAGCAAATACTGTGATTTGTCCAGAATTCCCTGCAGCATGGTAACATAAAATGTCTTTATGTTGATAAAAAGCACTGGCTGGCAACATGCTATGCCTGGAATAAAACTAGGAAAAATAATTCTTTGTTTAATTAAATTTATTTTGATGACAATGGTAATAAGATTATATGAGGGGGGAACCTAAAAAAACAGAATATATTTCCAAAAAAGTGTGTATTTATTCTTACATGTTTAAACTTCAGTCACCTTCAAAGTATCCTCCATGTGATGCAATACACCTATCAAGACTTTTTTCCAATGCTCTGAACACTTTTTGAACTTGTTGATTTTGATGCCTTTTAGTGCTTCTGCCATTTTTTGTTTCACTTCTTCTACATTGGCAAAACATTTCCCTTAGTGGACTTTTTCATCCAGGGAAACAAAACTGTTGCTCGAGGAAAGATCTGAATAGGGAGGTTGGGGCACAGGGGTCATGCCGTTTTTGGTCAAAAACTGCTGAACACTAAGCATGGTGTGGGCAGGTGCACTCAGAAATCACCCATAATGAAATGGTCAAATGTGTTGAAAGAGTCTTCGAAAACAGATTCACTGAAGATGAATGCAGCCTCTCACAACAACACCAGTTAGTGTGCTGATACAGATTGGTTCATAGAACACCACCCCCCAGCAGGGGAAGCCTGTACTACAAGGGGCCCACCCTCCAGAAGATAATTACAGTTTTTAGAGGGTCCCATCATATAGGTTGAAAAAAATAATAATTCTTAATAAACAAAGTTTGGTAGAGTTTTTGAAATAGGCCCAAGGTAAAAGAAAACTAATAATGGGTATTTGGTGGTTTCTGAGTGCAATACCATTCTTATTCAACTTACTTTAAAAAATACTTTGTAGAATTAGGAAATTAAAGACATATGTAAAAGAGGCAAACTGAAAAAGGGACAAGAATAGGAATGTTTAAAAAATATTCCACTTCAAAACTTTCCTTAACTATCTAGGTCTCAGACAAACTTGATTATCTGTGTATAGCTGAATATGCACCAGAAAAACTACAAATCTGAACATCAGACATTGTGACTATCAGGCCTCTAATATTATAATGCATATTATAATACAACAAACTCCAAGTAGGATGAATTCAAAGGGACCCATATCAAGACACATTATAATCAAGTTGTAAAAAGATAAAGACAAAGGGAGATTTCTGAAAGCAGCAAGAAAAAAAGCAAGTCATCTCATATAAGGGATCTTCAATAAGATTATGAGCATATTTCTCATTAAAAACTCTGAAGACCAGGGAGCAATGAGCTGATATAATCAAAGTATTTAAAAAAAAAAACTGGGACTTCTAGCCAAGATGGAGGCATAGGTAGACACACTATGCCTCCTAACACAACCAAAACAAGGAAAACAACAACTTAGAAACAAAAAACAACCAGTAAATTGAACTCTATGGAAGTCCAACAATCAAGGAGTTCAAGTAGACATATTCATCCAGACCAGTAGGAGGGGCGGAGTCGGGCAGCCGGGCAGAGAGGGGACCCAGCAAAGCAGTAGCTGGCAGACCCCGGGTGCACAAGACAGCAGCTGCCAGACCTAGCAAGGCAGAGGATTGTGGAGGGGCACAGCACACTAAGCAGCTGGTGGACCAAGTGATCCCACATTCACACACAGATAAACCAGGCGAAAATAGGGAGCGCGACAGACCTTGCAATTCAGGGTCCCAAAGCAGGGAAATAAGCCTCAAATCACTGATTGAAAACACCTGTGGGGGTTGAGGTGCCAAGGAGAAACTCCCAGCTTCACAGGAGAGTTCGCTGGAGAGACCCACAGGGTCCTAGAACATATACACATCCACCCACATGGGAATCCACACCAGAAGTGACCAATTTGCTTGTGGGAAGCGGGGGAAGTGACTGAAATCTGGCAGAGAGCAGAGCAAGCAACACTGTTCACTCTCAGACCCTTGCCCCACATACAGCATCACAACCCAGGGATCTGGGATGCCCCACCCTGTTGAATACATAAGGCTCCGCCACTCACTACAATAACAGGCACATCAAGACAAAAAAAAATGGCCCAAATGAAAGAACAGATCAAAGCTCAAGAAAAAATACAACGAAGCAACAAAGAGATAGCCAACCTATCAGATGTACAGTTCAAAACACTGGTAATGAGGATGCTCACAGAATTGTTGAACTTGGTCAAAAATTACATGAAAAAATGAAGGCTATGCTAAGTGAAATAAAGGAAAATGTACAAGAACCAATAGTGATGGGAAGGAAACTGGGACTCAAATCAATGGGGTGGACCAGAAGGAAGAAAGAAACAACCAAACAGAAAAGGATGAAGAAACAAGAATTCAAAAAAAAAAAAAAATGAGGAGAGGTTTAGGAACCTCCAGGACATCTTTAAATATCCCAACACCAGAATTATAGGGATACCAGAAGAAGAGGAAGAGCAACAAGTGGAAAACTTATTTGAACAAATAATAAAGAACTTCCCCATTCTGACAAAGGAATTAGACTTCCAGGAAGTCCAGGAAGCTCAGAGAGTCCCAAAGAAGTTGAACCCAGGGAGGAACACACCAAGGCACATCATAATTACATTACCCAAGATTAAGGATAAGGAGAGAATCCTAGAAGCAGCAAGAGACAAGGAGACAGTTACCTACAAAGGAGTGCCCATAAGATTGTCAGCTGATTTATCAAAGGAGACCTTCCAGGCAAGAAGTGACTGGAAAGAAGTATTCCAAGTCATGAAAGTCAAGGACCTACATCCAAGATTGCTCTATCCAGCAAAGCTTTTATTTAGAATGCAAGGGCAGATAAAGCACTTCTCAAATCAGGTCAAGTTAAAGGAATTCATCATCACCAAGCCCTTATTATATGAAATGTTAAAAGGACTTATCTAAGTAAAGAAGATAAAAAACATGTATAGTAAAATGACAGCAAACTCACAATTATTAACAACTGCACCTAAAACAAAAACAAACTAAGCAAACAAGTGGAACAGGAACAGAACCACAGAAATAGAGATCACATGGAGGATTAGCAACAGGGGAGTGGGAGGAGGAGAGAGGGGGAAAAGGTACAGAGAGTAAGAAGCATAGATGGTGGGTAGAAAATAGGTCGAGGGTAAGAATAGTATGGGAAATGTAGAAGCTAAAGAACTTATAAGAATGACCCACGGACATGAACTAAAGGGGGGGATGTGGATGGGAGGGGGTGTGCAGAGGAGAGGGGAGTGAAGGGGGGAAATGGGACAACTGTAATAGCATAACCAATAAAATATATTTAAAAAAAAAACTGTCAGCCAAGATTACTATATCCAGCAAAACTGTCCTTCAAAAGTGAGGTAAAAATTTGAAGGAAGAATAGGGAGGAAGATGCAGAGTTAAAAATCATAATTGGTAGATACAAAATAGACAGGGGGATATGTTAAGAATAGTATAAAACTCTGGGGGGTATGGCTCAGAAGACCGAGTACCAGTCTGAAAACCAAAGGGTCACCAGTTCAATGCCCAGTCTAAAGCACATACCTGGGTTGTGGGCCAGGTCCCCAGTATGGGGTATGTGAGAGGCAACCACACAATGATGTTTCTCTCCCTCTTTCTCCCTCCCTTACCCTCTAAAAATAAATAAATAAAATCTTTAAAAAAAAAGAATAGTACAGGAAATGGAGAAGCCAAAGAACTTACATGTGTGACCCATAGACATGAACTAAGTGGGGGATTGCTGGAAGAAAGCGGGGTGCCAGGCAGAGGAGGGTAAAGGGGACAAATTGGGACAACTCTAATAGCATAATCAATAAAATATACTTAAATAAATACATACATACATAAAATAAAATATTAAGTTTACCACAAAAAATGCGAGGGAAAAATTAAGACATGTGCAGGTAAACAGGAGATGAGGGAGTTCATTACAACAAGACAGGCCCTAGAAACATTAGAGCAATGTTTCTAAAGGGAGTCCTATAGGTTTAAAGTAAAGGACAAAAGTTAGTAACTCAGAGTCACATGAAGAAATAAAGATCTCAGTAAAAGCAAATGAGTAAGTCTAAAAATTATTATTGTAATAATGCTGAGTAACTCCACTTTTTGTTTTCTGCATTTAAGAGACTAACACGTTAAAATTATCAATTTATGAATTTGGACTCACAATGTATAAAGATGTGATTCTGTGACACTGATAACTAAAAGGGGTTGGGACAGAGTTGTTAAAAAAGCACAGTTTTTATGTTATTGAAGTTAGGCTGAAATAAATTGCAATTAGACTTACAATTTTAGGGTGTTAAATATAATCCTCACAGTAACTACAAACAGCTAAAGAATATATACCAAAGGAAATAAGAAATAAATTTAAATATTTCACTATAAACACCAATTAAACACAAAAGAATTGTTAAAAACAGAAAATCAGGAGAAAAATCAATAAAACCAAAACCTGGTTCTTCAGAAAGAACACTAAAATTAATAAGCCTACAAATCACATTAACTTAAAAATGAAAGAGAAGACAAATTACTCAAATTACAAATGAAAGAAAGGATATGACTCTAGATCCCATGCAAATTAAAATGATAAAGAAATACTATCAACAATTCTGTGCCCACACACTTGAAAACCTAGATGAAATGGACCAATTCCTTTAAAGATACAATCTGCCAAACCCACACAAGAAATACACAATCCAAATAGACCTATAATCTATTAAAGATATTAAACCAGTAAGTAATAACCATTCAAAACAGAAAGCACCAGGCACAGACAGATTCACTGCTGAATTCTCACAAACATTTAAGTAAGGAATTACACCAATTCTCAATAATCTTTTCCAGAAAACAGAAGCAAAGGAGATACTTCCTAATTCATTCTACAAGGCAAGCATTACCACTAAACTCAGACAAAGACATTACAAGGAAGAAAAAAATACTATAGACTAATACCTATAATGAATATAGACACAAAAATTCTCAACAAAATATTAGCAAATTGAATCAACAATGTATAAAAATTATTACACTCCAGGACCAAGTGGGATTTATTCTAGGTATACAACATTCAAAAACCAATAAATGTAATCCACTACATCAACAGGTTGAAAATAAAAGATGTGATCCTATCTGTAAGTTCAGGAAAAGCATTTGACAAAATCTAACACCATTCCAAAAAAAAGCCTCAGTTTTATAAAAAAAAAAGTTTTCTCAGAAAAAAAACCTCAATAAAGTATGAGTAGAGGGGAAACTTCCTCAATTTGATAAAGAACAGCTAGAAACAATCTCCAGCTAACATCACAATTAATAGTGAGAAACTACAAGCTTTCCCATAAAAGGTCAGGAATAAGGCAACACTCCATTTCAATATCATACTATAAGTTCTAGAAAATGAACACAAAAAACAAGGCATACAGATTGGGGAGGAAGAAATGAAACTCTCTGTTTGAAAATAAAATACCTGTTCATCTAGAAA
The DNA here is from genome assembly GCA_004027475.1 of Anoura caudifer. NCBI lineage: Eukaryota > Metazoa > Chordata > Mammalia > Chiroptera > Phyllostomidae > Anoura > Anoura caudifer. Next base: position 4,563 of record PVKU01009874.1, on the reverse strand, counting down.
ATTTGAAAGAATCAACAAAAAAACCCTGGAACTGACAAGTGATTGAAGTTGCAGGCTATAAGACTAGTATATATGTCGATCGCTTTCTTATATATCAACAGTGAATAAGTAAAATGTGAAATAAAAGACATAATGCCATTCATATCATCACCCCCAAAATAAAACACATTACAAGATCTATCCAAGGAAAACTAGAACTCTGAAAATGAAATCAAAGTAAAACTAAATAGCCCTGGCTGGTGTGGCTCAGTGGATTGAGTGCCAGCCTCGAAATCAAAGGGTTGTGTGTGGCAGACCCTTCCACGTGGCGTGGACCCAGCTCCCACTCAGAGATGCACAGGACCCACGCCCACAGATAGGTTCTCTCGTAGGTAATCAGATTTGCAATATACCTAAGCTGTTTTGAGACTTGCCTTTTGCTAAAACTCCCTCACCCTGCAAGTGCTAAACCTTGCAGGGACCAGTGTAATGGGCTCCACCAGTTTTGCCTTTTCATTTGCTAATATCCTTCTTCTGTGATGTGATGAGGGGCACTGGCTCCTTTGTGTAACGAGGGCATAGTGAGTGAGGACCATCTTCTAATGGGAGGAGATATAAAATAAAGGCCTGTCATGGTGGAGGCCACGGCTTTTGCTCCCCTTGAGAGAAAAGCCATGCTGTCATCCTTTTTCCTCCACCGGACTCGGCAGTCCATGTGTATGTTTTTATTTCATCCATAATGATGCGGACACTGCTGGCCAGTGCCTGCATCAGTTGTGGATCTTATTCCCAGTCACAGCACAAGTCTGGCTTGTGGGCCAGGTCTCAAGTAGGGAGCATCTGAGGGGCAACAACACAATGAGAGAAACAATACAATGATGTTTCACTCCCTCTATTTCTCCTTCCCTTGCCCTCTCTCTAAAAATAAATAAATCTTTTAAAAAATCACTTAAAAAAAGAACTCAATAATTCAATAATGTCAAGATATCAATTCTTCCTGACTTCACCTACAGATTTCACTCAATATCAATCAAAATCCCAGCAATTTATTTTGTGAATATCAACGCACTGATTCTAAAGTTTATATGGAGAGGGAAGAAGATGACGGCGTGGTAGAAGGGAGCACATTCCACTTCCCCCTACACAAGGGAGAAAAACTTGGCCAATTTACAGCATAACAGAGCAAACACCCATCAGAAACACAGCATATTTGAAAACAGGAGATCGAAAATTGCAGCGGACATTGAAAATCCAGACGGTAAGGAGAGTACTTCAGAACAATAAGAGCCCAGGGACCAGAGCGAAGACCAGGGCAGGGGCTGAGGCCCCAGCCAGCACTTGCCAAGCTCGCCACAAGACTCTAGGGAGGCAGCCAGGTCAACCGCTCCCTCCCCAGACAAACAAGGTTTTAGCTGCACTGGGATAAACCCAGATGCTTGAAATCTCACAGAGAAGAGTTAAGGTCTCAGTACGAACAAGCTGGGGATGTGAACACCCATGCATAGCTCAGAAAGGATTTCACGCCGCAGCTCGCAAAACTGCCAGCGCCCTCACGCCATCAGGGACGGCTGCGCGACAATCAGTGCCTATGCGTAACCACAGACGGCTGCGAGATCATAGGCACCAGCACACAACTGGGGTAGGCACATGTTTGCACAGAACATACACCTGAGGCTCTGGACACAGAAGCCCCGGGCTAGCTCTGAGAAGAGTAGCACAAAGATAACTGAGTGCTGAAAAGGTAAAAAACAGCCATACCATCACCCCTCCGCCCTTGCAACCAGCAAGACCAGAAAAACCAGCGTGGCAAGGTTGAAAAGCAACACTGAACACAGCAAGCGTTTTGGGGGGTTTTTTCTATTATTTTTTTCATTATTTTTATCTTTTTTTTATCCCTCAACTCCTTTTGCTTCTCCTTACTTCTTTCTTCTTTTATTCCTTTTTCCTTTCCTTCCAAATTTATCTCTTCTTCCTTCCTCCTTTTCTCTTTTCTTTTCCTTTCTTCTCTTATTTCTTCTCTTTTCATTTTTTCTTCTTCCTCTTCTCTCTTTATAAATACCAATGAGAGAGACAAAAACCAAACAAACAAAGAAACAAAAACACCCTGGAACTGTGAACAAAACAGACTTCACCCCAAACAGGGGGCATTCCACAGATGAGACAGTGGAAGCAGTGAACACTAGGATACCCAAAGGAGACAGCACCACCGAAATTCACAGGTATTCTACCACAGAAGTTCACACCATAAACCAAGGGAGCCAGAACAGATCAATTTAAGAAGCTGTGGCTAACAAGAAGGGCCACACAAACAATGAGAACACAAAGCAACAATTCACAAACAAAAGAAAAGGAGGAAGCCCCAGAAAGAATACTAAATGAAATGGAGGCAACTCAACTATCAGATTTAGAGTCCAAAGCAATGGTTGTTAGGAAGCTCCACGAGCTCTCAATGAGCTACAAGAAACTACAGGGAAGCTATGATGAACTCACTGCAAACTATATCAACATGAAAAAGGAAATAGAAATTATCAACAAGGGCCAAGAGGAAATGAAGAGTACAATTTCTGAACTGAAGAATACAGTGGAAGGAATGAAAAGCAGAATTGATGAAGCAGAAGATCGGATTAGTGAGTTGGAGGACCAAGTAGAAAAAAACACCCAGAAAGAGCAAGAAAAGGAAAAGAGGCTAAAAAAGAATGAAGAGGGATTAAGAGAAATACAAGACAATATGAACATAATAATATCCATATAATAGGGATACCAGAAGGAGAAGAAGACCAAGGGATACAAAACCTATCTGAAAAAGTTATGATGGAAAACTTCCCTAATCTGATGAGAGAAAAAGTCATACAAATACAGGAAACACAGAGAGTTCCCATCAAGAGGAACCCAAAGAGGCCCAATTCAAGACACATCATGATGAAAATGGCAAAATTCCAAGACAAAGAGAGAATCTTAAAGGCAGCAAGGGAGAAAAAGGAAGTTACAAGGGAGCCCCCATAACGTTAGCAACTGACTTCTCAATGAAAACACTCCAAGCCAGAAGAGAATGGCAAGAAATATTCCAAGAAATGAGAACCAAAGGCCTGCAACGAAGACTTTACCCAGCAACGCCTTCAGTCAAGAGAGAAGGCCAAATAAGGAGCTTTCCAGACAAAAGAAGTCTAAAAGAATACACCTGTACCAAACCAGTGCTGCAAGAGATGCTAAAGGGACTGCTTTAAGGAAAGGAAGGAAAAGAAACAGAGAGAGAAAGGAACACAGGTACAAAAATGGCAATGAATCAGTACCTGTCAATAATAACCTTAAACATAAATGGATTATATGCTCCAATCAAAAGACACAGAATAGCTGAATGGATAAGAAAGCATGACCCACACATATGCTGCCTTAAAGAGACTCACCTCAGGACAAAAGACCTACACAGACTCAAAGTGAAGGGCTGGAAACAAACTTTCCAAGCAAATGGACAGCAAAAAACAGCCGGGGTAGCAATACTCATATCAGACAAAATAGACTTCAAAAGAATAGCCATAAAGAGAGATCCTGAAGGTTACTTCATAATACTCATGGGAAGAATCCACCAAGAAGACATAAACATTGTAAATATATATGCACCCAACAGAGGAGCACCTAAATACATCAAGAAAATCTTAGAGGACTTCAAGAAATATATTGACAGCAACACAATTATAGTAGGGGATTTTAACACACCACTGTCAAAAATGGACAGATATTCTAAACAAAATATCAACAAAGATATTATGGCATTGAACAACACTCTACATAAAATGGACTTAACTGATATATATAGAGCCCTTCATCCCAAAGAAACTAAATACACATTCTTTTCAAATGCACAAGGAACATTATCAAAGATAGACCACATGATAGGACACAAAACTAGCCTCATCAAATTCAAGAAAACTGAAAACATACCAAGCATTTTCTCCAACCACAAGGGACTGAAACTACAAACCAACCCCAAGGGGAAAAACCCAAAACACTCAAAATCAGGAAGATTGAAAAACATGCTATTAAACAATGAATGGGTCAAGAATGAAATTAGGGAATAAATAAAAGAGTTTCTGGACACAAATGAAAATGAACTCACAACAACCCAAAACTTATGGGACACAGCAAAGGCAGTCCTCAGAGGGAAGTTCATAGGGATACAGGCCTACCTAAAAAAGATAGAAATATTTCAAACAAACAACCTAACCCCATGAGTGCAAAAACTTGAGGAACAACAACAAAGACAGGCCAGAGCAAGTAGAAGGAAGGAAATAACCAACATCAGAGCAAAATTAAGTGACATAGAGACTAAAAGCACAATTCTAAGGATCAGTGAATCCAGGAGATGGCTCTATGGAAAGATAAACAAAATTGACAAGCCTTTACCCAGGCTCATCAAGAAAAAAAGAGAGAGGACCCAAATAAACACAATCAGAAATGAAACAGGAGAGATTACAACTGACACCACAGAAATACAAAGGATTGTAAGAAATTACTATGAAGGACTGTATGTCAAGAAATTTGAAAACGTAGGTGAAATGGACAAATTTCTAGAAAAATATAATCTTC